>CAUYLG010024053.1:0-152374 GCA_963573385.1 Cacajao melanocephalus
AAAGAGATCTAGAAACAATGACTGACCCAATAACGAGGAACATTCAATGAATTAATTAAGGGATCTAGGCAGTGATCAATGCTGCTAACATCACACCAAAGGAGACCGATATTATGTACTCCTAACAGAAGTACAAACCATACCTTGGCCCAAAATTGAACCTTAATCTGCTCAAGCCTCTAGAACTTACTACCAATGATCAGAAAAATTGAATGGAGAGAGTAACATTTTAAATGACACCATGGAGATGGAATACTCAAAGTCTACTCTGGCACACCCTACAGGAAAAATGGCCAGTTTCTTCAACAGTTAATTACAAGGAAACAAAATGATGTCAGAAAAAGCTACACATTCAAAGAGATTTAAGGGACACATTAATAAATTTCAATATATGGGCCACATTTGGATACTGAGTTGAATACATTACTTGTTTAAAAAATGAGACAATTGGGGAAACTTGGACATTCAATATTGTTTGATATTAAATAACTAATGTTAATTTTATAAAAGATGCTAAATAAGATTTTTAAAAATTACAGTAATGATATCATGATTATGCTTTCAAAAAGCGTCCTTGTCTTTTACAGCTACATAGTAAATACGTACAGGTGACATGACATAATGGTGGGTATTTGCTTCAAAATAATCTAGAGTTGAGGGGACCGGGTGGGGTAGAGATGAAACAAGATTGGCCATGAATTGAAAGTTGTTGAAGCTAGGTAATGGGGTCATGGAACTCATGAGAGTAAGCTCTCTAGCATATGTTAAAAATTTTCATAATAAAAGGTTAATTACAAAAAGAGGCAGCCTGTTTAACATAAGGTTTACACTCTGATTTCACTTAGGCTTGCTCTGACTCTGGTTAGGGCCTGTCATGTGGTTCCTGTTTCCTTAGGTACCAATAAATATTATTATAAAAGGAAAAATTACTTTGCCGTTTTTCCGTGTGCTCCCCTCATATAAGAAAAATTGGGGACTGCCAAATCTGTGAAACTGAGACCGGGACAAGGAGCCTCATGTGGTTGCTGACTTGCTCTTTAGAGCTCTGCTTTTTGCATGTGGTCTCTGATGCTCATATCCAACAGCCATCTGTGACTGTGGCTTGGAAATGATGTGGCATCTGAAAAGGAGGGAACTCCAAAAGCAAGGATATGTCAATTGCTCAAAAAAGGGGAACAAAAGATGTTGCATCCGTCCAGCAGCATAATTGAGAAACATTTTTGAATCCAGGGTCATGGATTTTTAGGGCTATTAGAAACTTTATATTTTGTCTAGTCCAAATCATTTACATGGCAGATGAAGAAAAGGAAGCTCAGAGAAATGAAGTGACTTGGTCAAGGTTTCAAAGCTAATAGCTTTGTTGGGCCCAGAACCCATATTTCACTTATTTCCAGAGTTCAGTGCTCTTTCCTTCACGTTACATCTGGGGTGGTGCACTTTGATTTGTTTCTTTGGTTTCAGTATGAACCCTCTAGAATCTGTTCCATGAACTCTCTGGAGCAGTGTGCTACTGTGATGTAAAATTTTCTGTTCCTTCAGTACAAGAGGAGAGAGGGACTACTGAGGCATGCATTGGGGTGTTGGGGAGTGGGATGATTTTTAAAGAGTTGGTATAATTGGCTGAAAGAATCTCCTTATGGTAAATTGTGGCTCATGCTTCATATGAAGAAAGCTGCATGAGTTTGTGCTTGCCAGACCCCATGAAGGAGGTTATGAGACAAGCAGGCTCTAGAGTCAGATTACCTGAGTTTGAACCCATGCTGTTCTATTATTTACTCACAGTGTGACCTTAAACAAGTTAACAGTCTCTCTGTACCTTATCTATGAAGTGAAGATAATAATAGCATCTACATCGTGGTCTCGTTGTGTAGATTTAATGGGTTAATATAAGTAAAATTCCTTTTTCTTTTTATTTAATCTTTTGAGACGGAGTCTCACTCTGTAGTCAGGCTGGAGTATAGTGGTGCAAACTTGGTTCACTGCAGCCTCTGCCTCCCAGGTTCAAACAATTCTCCTGGCTCAGCCTCCCGAGTAGCTGGGACTACAGGTGCACACCACCATGCCTGGCTAATTTTTGTGTTTTAGTAAAGACAG
This sequence comes from Cacajao melanocephalus, assembly GCA_963573385.1. NCBI lineage: Eukaryota > Metazoa > Chordata > Mammalia > Primates > Pitheciidae > Cacajao > Cacajao melanocephalus. The sequence goes on from CAUYLG010024053.1 coordinate 2,095, forward strand.
GGTTTCACCATGTTGGCCAGGATGGTCTCAATTTCTTGACCTCATGATCCACCCGACTTGGCCTCCCAAAGTGCTAGGATTACAGGCATAAGCCACCACACCCGGCCAAGTAAAATTCTTAATCCAGTATCTGGCACCATGTAGGAAATGTGTGTGATCTCAGAGGGGAACCTGGATGCAAACAGCTGTCAATAGGCATGACCAATAGAACGTACACATGAGACTGGTATGTATCTTGGAATTTCAAATAGGGCCTACTTGTTGAACCTACTTGTAGGGTATGATTTCAGGGTGTTAAAAATCTCCTTCTTTCCAGAGCCGGTTCAGTGTCTGGAAATCTCAGCCCTGAATTGACTGTGTTACAATCAATGTGTTATCTGGAAGTGGCAAATGTAATCATGTAAGTCATTCACATCTCATTCCCAGCTCACTTAACATCTGAAGAAACTAGTCACGCAGTCAAGCCTTTCTGGTAGGAAACATGGTCAAGGAGTAGTGAGTGCCTCCAATGCAGTTGTAGCAGATACCATTGGTGCCCCTGGTACTCACCTATGCAACACAGCTCCTTGCTAAAAAAATCCCCCAAAACAAACCTGCAGCTCTTAGAGTATTTTATCTTTTTTTCCTAGCAATGGGAGTACATTCAGCCTGTATCAGTCCATTTTCATGCTGCTGATAAAGACATACTCGAGACTGGGTAATTTCTAAAGGAAAAGAGACTTAATGAACTCACAGTTCCACATGGCTGGAGAGGCCCCACAATAAGGGTGGAAGGTGAAAGGCACGTCTTACATGGTGGCAGAAAAGAGAGAAAAGAGAATCAATAAAAGTGGTTTCCCATTATGAAACCATCAGATCTCGTGAGATTTATTCACTACCACAAGAACAGTATGATTCAGTCATCTCCCACTGGGTCTGTCCCACAACATGTGGGAATTATGGGAGCTACAATTCAAGATGAGATTTGGGTGGGGACACAGCCAAACCATATCACAGCCCATGAGCAGGACAAGCCGGAAGGGCTGGAAAATGAAACCCTGGAGTGGCTCTCAAACAATGATGGTGGGGTGTTGGTGGGTAAGGATCTCAACTTCCCAGTTCCTCATTTGGAATAGCTCTGAGGCGTGCTCCACACAGTTTCCTGGAGTTCCCAGTGGGATTGTTGCCACTTGTGCTCCAGTTGCCCATAGTGATAAATGCCTGAAAATGTACCCTTTATTGGCTTTTTATTCTCTCCCTTCTCACTTCCTTACTTTCCTATCAGTTTCCTGGTATTGCCTTTCAGTGAGACTCTTTGCACCAAATCTGTACCTCGGCACCCACTTTTGGGGGAGCCTCCACCAAGATAGCATCATCCAAGTGTTTGGCTGGGGTCTCCCAGCCTCTTGTTTCTTCTGCCTCTCTGTAGCTCCCACATCTCCAACCACAATTCCAATCCTCAAATTTAGGAATTATTTTTCTAATATTATTTTTCTATTTTAGGGACTATTCAGCTACTACTTCGGGGTGAAACAGACACCTTGTTGTCCTCAAATATTTCTACTGCATTCTACTTGGGGTAGTAAGGAATTGGGTATTGAGAAGTAATGATTATCAGTGCCATATAGAATGACGCTTAGAAAGGGGAAAAACTGTTAAGCACCATTTCTCTGCAAAGCTGAAGACTTCAGTTCCCTTGACAACCAATTCCTAAACAACATCAGGGAGTTCCAGTTTGGGCTACAGGTATCTCTTAGATCAATGCCACCATCTATCAGATTTGCGGTTTATACCTGTATTCAGATTTACTGACCTTATGGTATTATTATGACTACCTCAAATTCACCAAACTCCTTTGAAAGTATAATTTTATACAGAATTGGAAAATGTTAACATTTCTAAGTCCTTTAAGTATGCAATAAACTGAAGAGAACAAACATTTTAGGAAAATTAATAAGGTAATTCACAGCTTAAACTTCAATATTGCTAAAAGCTGACTAAACTACTGTAGTATCTAGACGATGATAACAAGGCCAAAACAAGTAACTTTGAAAGCAATCTCTTTCAGACCAAACATACTAATAATTTTCATAACCTTTTTTTTCTCCCTAGAAAGCGATACTTAGTATTTTATATAATACTTACTAAGTCTTATATAAAAGATGGCTCATTGAAACCTTCAAATAAATAATAATAATATTCATCATTTATATGGTTCTTTTTTCCCACTATGGAGCTCAAGGCATTATGAGATAATTATGAGATTATTTCTATTTTATGCCCAACACAATTCTTGCCTTTATGAAGTAGTTATGAAGTTTTATTTATTATATATGTCCTTAAATGGTTCCAGAAGTAGAGTCTTATTAATTGCTGATTCACTCATTCAATCATTAATCAATCATTAATGGAGACAATAAATTCTTTCATTCATCCAGCCATTCATCCTTCCCCGAACTCCCATCTATCCATTTACAAATATTTATTAAATAGTTACTGCATATGAGGTCCTCTGCTAAGTTCTGCCTGTACAGTGTTGATCAAAACAGGTATGAGCCCCAGCACTCATGGAGCTGATAGCATAGTGAATTCTACAGCATAAATTCTAGAAACATTTCAGTGATTATCCAATTTCTATCTAAAAATTTTTTTTAAAAAAGCTAGTCAAGTGAAGCTATGGGAGTGGAGGAGGAACAAAGAAATCCATAACTGATTGTGATCAATTGCACTCAGACCAGCCTAAAATGTTTTGTGAAATATGTTTTACTAATTAAAACTTGAACGGTTAATTTGAAGTATAATACTCTTAATTACACAGATTTAAAAGTGAGAGCACTCGGATGGAGAACAGAGGCTCTAGTCTGTGCAGATTACTGTGGTTTGATCACACTATGAGGTGAGAAACTCTCCAGTGCCAGTTCTCCAGCATAGTAAGGCAAGACAGCAGTTCGTGGAAATCAGTACATCAGCTCACTTCCGTTTTAATGTTGCTGAGTTGAGTTTATTCGAAAAAAAAAATAAGCAAACAAATAGCAAGTAAGGGAAAGTCTGAGATAGGAATGTTTTAAAGTTTCCATGCTTTGTGGAGTTCATAAATTCTTCTGATTCCTCAAAGCTTCTAAAAGGTCAGATGAATAATCATTCTTTTTCTGAGACAGAGGCTCACTCTGTGGCCCAGGCTGGAGTGCAGTGGCGTGAGTTTGGCTTACTGATACCTTTGCCTCCCGGGTTCAAGCAATTCTTGTGCCTCAGCCTCCTGAGTAGCTGGGACTACAGGCATGTGCCATGATGCCTGGCTAATTTTTGCATTTTTAGTAAAGACAGGGTTTCTCCATATTGGCGAGGCTGATCTCAAACTCCTGACCTCAGGTGATCTGCCTGTCTCAGCCTCCTAAAGTGCTGGGATTACAGGCGTGAGTCACTGCACCCGGCAATAATTATTCTTGATTCATGGAGAAAGCTGAAGCATCTATTGCCGAGGGAAATGGAACAGTTCCTCCTGAGACATCTCTGCTGGTCATGTTTTGCCTTGGGTGTCTCTATGGAAGACATCAGAAGTCTGGGAGAGAGCTGGGTTCTTAAAAGGAATAAATGTGCTCATCTTTATTGATATGGTTTTACGATAGCAATTGCTGTAGCTCGTATTTCCTTTTATCTTGTTGGAGGGGGTTGTCCAAATCTGGTGATCTAGATCTTTCTCTCTCTTTACCTTTGGAAATTTTTGAATCAGGTCTCATCTGTGTAGACCTAGCCTGGTAGGGCAAATAATTTGTTCCCCAGGAATTCTGAATGACTTATGCCTGAAGTAAGTCAACTGACTTACTGTCTCATGTGCATATCTGCATTATAATAATTTTTGTGCATGTCTCCATTGTAACTAATTTTGGAGCATAGTATATTTGTTTACATATCTATGCTTATTTGCATGTAAACATGGCCATCTCTAGAGTATGAGTTCTTGCAGGGCAGGAATTGTATCTTTTCCTCTTGCTCCAGTGACCTGATCACTGTCTGGCAAACAGAAGTGCTTAATGTGTTTGTTGAGTGAGTGAGTGAATGAATAAATGAATAAATCTCTCTCTCTAGATGCTAAATGGTGGGGATTCTGGAGTCTATTTGGATTGGTTGTTAACATGGCCATCCCATGTGCTGTTGACTGACCACATGTGGGACTGCTTTGATTTTCTAAAACACTGCTAATATTCAGGATATTACTGTATCCAACTGTCTTCCAGTGGAGTTGCTTTTGTAGTTTGATTGGAAAAAGTGCTATATTACTTCAAATGATTGTGAAATAATAAAACAAACAATAACCTGAAATGCCAGAAAACATTATTTTCATGGCAACTTTTCTAAAAACAGTTCTACAAGATCCATTTACAAAATATACATGGATGGAGTATAGAGTGTTATAGACTACTGAGTGCTACATATTATTTTTATAATAGGAAAAAATGTTTGCCATACAGCAGTATGTGGTTAAGATAAAAATAGCTTGTCAGGTAGGCCAGGGAATTTTATCCATAGTAAGCTATAGTGGGGCAGCAAGGGGGAAATGGTTTATTGATTATAACATTTAAATGTTACTTTTTCTGAATCAATTCTTGATTTGGGGAAGGTGGAAAGCTAAAGCCGTTTAAGATTTGAGAGGGTCTGGGTATAAGGGGATAAAGGCACATGGCTTGTCATTTTTTTGGAGCATATATCAGGGATAGAAGTTTTAGGTTTCCAATTTTAATATTTGGATTAGGTGGGATGTATGCACCAGAAAACTTCAAATAATAGTGGATTAAATATTTTTAATTTTAATTTTAATTTTATGTAAAAGTACAGGATTGACATGGAGGCTCCTTAGTCATCAGTTGCTTCTTTCTATTTCACTGTCACTAACACTTGGCTTCTATTTAAGTTTGCCTCATGGTTCAACATTATTGCTGGAGCTCTAGCCATCATAGCTGCAATCCAGGCAGTAGGAGGGAAGAAGGGGAAAAGGGCACTCCTTCCAGCTGAATCAGCTCACTTTATAGGAATTTCCTAGAAGTTCTTAGCCAATCACCTTCACTTATTTCTCACTGACCACTTCTTGCAAAGAGAGAGGTTAGAAAATGCCATGTTTGGGCGTGCACATTTGTGGTACCAAATAATATTTGAGTTTTGATGCCAGAGAAAAAGAGAAAATGACTGAGTAGCAAACTGACAGTCTCTAACTTTCAAGCAGATTACAGGTAGTTTTGCAGGCTTGGGAATGTCCCATGTCTCTTCAGAGTGATTTTATGTATCTCTGCTCTGACCTACTATGTATGGAGTTTAAATATTAACTCTCAGAGAGCAATTTTATTCAACCTATTTGTAAGATCTCAGGGAAAGCTTCAGTGTAAACCCGTATGCTGACTCTAATAGGCTGTCACACAGACATTTATGGCTAAAACCAGAAAAAGAATGTGATCCTTTCATGGTAGAACATAGAAGCGATGAGGAGATTTTGTCAAGCTAGAGTTGACTGATATGACTCAGCAAAAAGACTGGAGAAGTCAACAGGAAGTCAGTGTGTGAAAGCGTGAAAACGGCGCTGAATCAGTTAAGACACAAGGAGCCCAACCATTCAGCCAGGATGCGCTTGATCCTCAAATAACTCATCAGACCACATACCAATAGCTTTTCAGGCATGTCTCAGTAATCTTGTGAAACTGCAGGGCTTTTCAGACCTCAGGTGCACTGCCCACGGGCAGGTTGCACTCAGTGTCCTTTCTCCCCCACCACAGATGTGTTTGCCTTAGTCAACTTGGGACGCTATAACAAAATACTGCAGATTAAGTGGCTTAAACAATAGCAATTTATTTCTCATGATTCCAGAGGCTGGGAAGTCTGAGATCATGGTGGCGGCCAATTCATTTTCTGGGGAGGGTCCACTTCCTGGCTTATAGATGGCCACCGTCTCGTTGTGTCCTCACATAGCCGAGAGAGGGAGAGACTGAGCTCTCTAGTTCTTTTCTTGTAAAGACACTGATCTCACTGGATCAGGGTCCTGCCCTTATGAGCTTATTTTATCTTGTTTACCTCCTTATAGGCCCCACCTCCAAATGCAGTCACACTGAGGGTTAGGCCTTCAACATATGAATTTGGAGCAGGCATGATTCAGTCCACAGCAGTGTTCTTTCCCAAATTAAGAGCTTAGTAAAAAAGGAAGCACTTCCTTGATTGACCAACAGCACCTTCCTCTAATCAGATAGTTTTCTACAAACAACTAAGCTTGAAGCACTGCTCTTCATATCATTTTAGAGTAAGTTGAGATTTAATACGTACAAGAACTAAGAGAATCAGAAGGCAGGACTAGTTCTGCTACCTGGTTCTAGACTGGTTTAATTGCTTATTTGAATCAATATTGATGTATTTCATGGATTATATCTGGACTCAGTGCTGTCACTTTCTATTATAACATGGTGGACAAGAAATAAAGCATAAAGACTTCCTTTATATCTGTGGGGAAGGCAAATATACTCTGTCCACAACCACAAGGAAGGGAGAAAGTGGAATGATTAGAATGACAACAGCAAACCACTTTACTCTAAAACCTTTGAGCAGTTTTAAAATCTGGGTATTTGCTTTAATTTGACTTTCAACTTCATTTTGAGGCCATAGATAAAACTCCTCAAAAACAGACGTTTCCAAATAAAATACTATGTTCTTTTAGGGTATGTCTGGGAGATATTGGTACATTTAACAAAATGCTACTTCCCTCAAGGATGAGGAATGCATTTCAATTGCGGGCTCTATCTTTAGCTGCTTTTCAAAATAAACTATTTATCTTTCAATTTCAAAATTGCCAGGTCTGCTACAGCTGTTGAAAGAACCTTCTCTGGCAACCTGATCAGATTTGACTAATGGATATTAACAGCAGGGAGTCTAAAATCAAAATACAGCTCTCAAGTTTAGTGACAACTTATCAGGATAACTCATCGGCTGGAATTAGGGGCAATGGCAATAGTTGTTTTGGTTAAAAAGATTTATAATGATATGTTTCATGGATTTGAAATTTAGAGAAAATAGACACAGGACTATTTTTTTTTAATTTTTTTTAATTTTTTATTTTTTTAAAGCCTACGGCACCCGGTATTCCCAGGTGGTCTCCTATCCAAGTACTAACCAGGCCCGACCCTGCTTTGCTTCTGAGATCAGACGAGATCGGGCTCGTTCAGGGTGGTATGGCCATAGACAGGACTGTTTTTTAATGGTAAGTTCAGAAAATCTTTAACTTTTTCCTTTTCTTTTGTTGTAAAATATAATCTGGGATTTCATAATCAGTATATTTTTAATAAATCAAAATGTTTAAGATATTTAAAGAACCTTCTTTTACTATTTTCTCAATAATTTAAAAATTATTACTCTCAATAATTTTAGTTAAACCTAACTTTTTTTTTAACCCAGTGCTTTCATTTCTCTAAGTATTCATAGCACAGGGTAGCGATAGTTTCTAAGAACTATGACAAAAGATAAGCAAATAAACAACCAAAAGCATCTATTTCTATATGCATGTAAGATAACTTAATGATTTTTCCTGAATATGAGAACTAATTATCCCCCAAAACCCAAATTAAATATAGAGGCTGAGATTAATCTTTTGGCTTCTGACTGTTGAAGCCATCCCCCACCAATCTCCCACCACGCTCCTCCACCCAAATTAGAAATTTTTACTTCTCTAATCACTGGACGACCACAGTCCAAGACAGCTGAGATCCTCCAGTGGTCATACTGAATTGCATTTTGGTCTGAAGCCATCGGTTCACACTGAAAGATTTATTACAATCCCTTGACATCATATGTTGTCTTTATTATAAGAAGTTACTAAGGATGTTCATTATCAGTGGCTTTCAGATTTGTCCATTTATTAGTATCAACTGAGTTGCTCTGAAGAAAATGCAGATTTTCAGGCCCACCCCAAGTCTATTCAATCTGAATTTCTAGGCAAGAGGTCAAGGCAACCTAGAGTACAAATAATCTTAGGTGGTTCTAATGCAGTTGGTGGGGATATGGGAAACAAGGCACAGTATCCTTCTTACAAGGACCGTGGAAAAAAGTTCTCTCTAGTTTTAGTTCCAGCACCAGGGGTGCTACTTCTGGGCAAACAATTTATTTTTATTTCCTGGATACTGTAATTCATATAACGGATTGTGTTGCTCTTTCTTGCATTGGCCAAAGCATAGAGCCAAATGTGAATCCTTCTAACAAATGTATATGGAGGAACTTGTGGCACTATCAGTACCATGTGACCTTTCCAGCCTTCATTTTCTCTTTCTTACTCTCATTTCCCCTTTGTCTCAATACCTTCATCAATTTATTTTTAATTCTGCATTTTGAATTATTGCAGGCATTTTTGTACATTGCTTTAAATCCTTTCTGGAACAAAATGCAACATATATTAGTAAGAAATACTTTCCAAATATTTGTATAAGCTACTTACTTGAATTGGGATATTTATATTTATGATTTATATTTAAAAAACACAAACTCATAGAAGCTTAGAGTAGAATGGAGTTGCCAGAGGATGGGGGTGGTGGGGAAATAGGAAGCTGCTATTCAACTGGCATAAAGTTTCAGTTATACAAGATAAAGGAGTTCTAGAGATCTGCACTGCAAGATCTAGCCCATAGTTAACAACACTATATCGTACCCTTAAACATTTGTTGAAAGGGCCTATCTCATGTTAAATGCTCTTGCAGCAATGAAAAGAAAACAACCCAACAATTTAGGATGACCCAGCAGAAGTCACAGCATAAACCCAGTTGAAAGTGATACTGTTACTGTTTTATTCAGTGACCTTATTGCCCTGTGGGGAGTGTGGGTGGAATGGGGGCAGATATTACTTCACATGGTAAAAGACAGAGTCTTCTAAACTTTATTTAAAATAAAACCAGCAAGGTAGAAATGCATGAGTGATACAAGTGAGAAAGAACTTGATTGCTTAATAAAATACAGGTGCAAAAATGGGCCCCATCTGTGCTGTGCTTTATTTACATCCAACTATAACCTGGGAGCATATTAGAAAAAAGAAGCAAGTACATCCAAGAAAATCATTTGTAACTTAATTTGCCTGAGATGGGGCGAGGTTGCTCTTGATCCAATTCTGGTATTTCTTGGTTAACAGGGTGTAGATTCCAGGCTTCTTGGCAATACCACATTGATCACCTCCAGAGACTATGGCATGGAAGACACCTTTACAGATCAGTGGGCCCCCTGAGTCACCCTGGAAAGAAGAAAAAGGGCAAATACATGGTGAGAAGCTGTTGAGAATTTTTTTTTTAACCACCGACTGTTGATTGCTCAAGGGATTCTTATCTGGGTCCTTGCTTTCTTTATGTCCTGAAGAGTGTCTGACACTGCCTCTTACTCGGTATGGATTCTCTGTGTCTGTCTCTGTTGAGGTCTATGTTTCTGCCTACCTGCTTCTCTGTTTATGTCTCTGTCTATGACCAGGCTTCTGCCTCTGTCTCTATGTCCGTGTCTATGTCTCTGTTTTGTCCCTATCTATGTCTACATTCCTCTGGGAATCAATGACTATTTACTTTTATTTATTAAAGAATATGTAAAGTTTTAAATAATCTACTGAAATAAAATAATCTTTTAAAATTGTATATTTCATTTTGATGCTCACAGACCTAAAATCAGGTTGCCATTGAGACTAGCAGAAAATAGCAGTGTATTGTAGTAAATGTCTTCATGGCAGGAATTACATGTTCTCTGTTATTCTTTTCTTTTTTTTTGCATCCTTACATGGTTGGACATAGTGCTATGTATTTGTATATGTACCATACTTAGTAAATACTTAGTGAATGAAATGATCTTTGAAGACTCACTCTAACAGCAAAACATGTAACTAAATTCTATCAAGTGAAGTGAAAGAGCTATAGAGGGGATGGCATGGCCTTCTGATGAAGAGCTGGCTTTTGCATTTGAAGACCAGCCTTTCTCTGTGCTGATGTTCACATTGCAAACTACAGTGCCTTGTACTGTGGTCAACCATAATGACAGATGTTTAGGAGGGAGATGGTCTTGAGTACTGCAGATGCACAAGACATTTGAAGTCATCATATCCTCTCCCCTAATAATACTTAATATAGTATGAGATGAATACTATATTCTAAATTTTTAAAAAATTAGTAATTCATTTGTGCTACATATTAGTACAGTTCATATAAATGTGAACACTTATTTTTTTCCTTACCATCTCAATAAACAAAAGATTTTGAAAAATATAATCTCGTTCCTTTTTTTTTTTAAGACAGGGTCTCACTTTGTCATCCAGGCTGGAATGCAGTGGCAAGATCTGGGCTCACTACAGCCTCAACTTCCTAGGTTCAGGTGATCCTCCCACCTCAGCCTCCTGAGTAGGTGGGACTACAATCATGTGCCTCCATGCCTGGCTAATTTTTGTATTTTTTGTAGAGATAGGTTTTCACCATGTTGCCCAGGCTGGTCTCGAACTCGTGAGTTCAAGGGATCTACCCACCTTGGCCTGCCAAAGTGCCGGGATTACAGGTGTGAGCTACCATGCCTGGCCTTTTGTTCCTTTTTGTCAGTCAGCAGTATGGTCTAAATGTTTGATTCCTCCAAATATGTTGCAATCCTCACTCCCAAGGGGATGGCATTAGGAGGTAGGGCCTTTGGGAGGTGATTAGGTAATGGAGGTAAAGGCTTCATGAATGAGATTAGTTCCCTTATTAAAGAGGCCTAAGACAGACCCCTCACCCCATCCACCATGTGGGGTTAGAGTGAACAGAAGCCATTTATGAACCAGAAAGTAGGCCCTCCCCAGACACCAAATCTTCTGGTGCCTTGATCTTGATCTTGAATAGAATAAAGTTCTGTTATTCATAAGCCACCGAGTTTATGGTAGTTTGTTGTAGCAGCCCAAACAGACGAAGACAGTCAGTCAACATTACTTATGAAACACATACTGTATAAGTGAGCTTTTTGTATTTGAGTCTTGTAAGACCTCCTTATTGATTAATCTGCAAGATGGTTCTTTAAATAAGTTATTTTCTAATCACCACTAGTGACTTCAGGGTTGGTAGACTTTCCTTTTTTTTTTTTTTTTTTTTTTGAGATGGAGTCTCACTCTGTCACCCAGGCTGGAGTATAGTGGTGCAATCTCAGCTCACTGCAACCTCCACCTCCTGGTTCAAGTGATTCTCCTGCCTCAGCCTCCTGAGTAGCTGGGACTACAGGTGCATGCCACCATGCCCTGTTAATTTTTGTATTTGTTTTTAGTAGAGACGGGGTTTTACCATATTGGCCAGGTTGGTCTCGAACTCCTGACCTTGTGATCCACCCGCCTCTGCCTCCCAAAGTGCTGAGATTACAAGCATGAGCCACTGTGCCTGGCCTGTTGAAAGACTTTCTAAGGAGGATAACACCTCTCATAGGAAGCCTGTAGAAGTTGTCAGATCTAGCCTATTATCCTGATTAACAAACATTTAGTGGGTGCTTAGGAAGCACTGGGGAAGTTTTTACACTCCATTCTCATGGGTAGATGCAAAAGAATAGAGAATGCTGTGCAGGAATGGAGAGAAAGTTTTTCGAATTGTGGTTTTGTTTTGTCTATGCCCCTCCCTCCTCCTCAGTGTCAGTGAGCAATAAAGACTTGGCTGCTATACAGTGCTCCGAGGTGCCTGTTTGAAGCAGAGATGCTTACCTTACAGGAGTCCTTCTGGCCTTTGGCATCTCCTGCACAGACCATGTCTTGGGTGATATAAGGGTCGTGGTTGTAATAACTTTGGCTGTTGCAAAGTTTTCGACTTAGGACAGTAACAGTGACTTCTTGCAGGGTATCAGAAGGGCGTAATAAATCTGGATCGGTGGCTCCCCAGCCAGTAACCTGGCATTTGGTTCCAGATCTAAGAGAGGTTTTGGAGCTTGGGTGTAGCAGCTGGACATGCTTGTTGAGTTTTGCGGCTGTTTGAAGCTGACAGATTGAAAAAAGACTGAATTATCATTCTTTCCCAGTAGTATTCTGGTGCTAGCCTGTGCGTTGTATGTGTGGTCCCTCTGTCTTAGGCAGGCGTCCCTGTCCTGGAATCTACTTTGATGGTGGCCTGCAGCTGCATTTGTGGTTGTTGCTTTTCTGACCATACTCTTTACTCCCCGAGGAGCTTACTGAGGCTTGGGGAGGAAGCTTATAGAGAGCAGGAATTTTGTCCAGTCTCGAGCAAACTGGCCTTTGCCCTGTATTGGATGGTTTTGTGTGGAATAACATCCATAGGTCATGACTTTGAGGGCTGGGCTGCTTCCTGCTGGATAGGACCCTTGAGTATGGTCTAGACTAAGTTTGGACTAGCCTAAGTGTGGTCTAGACTAAGTTGTAACTCACTGCTGAACCCCTGAAGTCAGTTGGTTGGCTCTGTTGTATAAACAACTGCAGTATTTTTTACTTGCTATTGAGAAAAGCATTTGGGAGAAAAGCTTTCAGTGTGGATCCTTGGGCCTGTGAAGATGTTCCCCTCCTACATATGTGAGCATCAGAGTTGCTTTTCCTTGTATAAACACAGCCCTGGTGCATTTGTGATAAATTCTTGTTTCTTTCAAGGCAGTATAAGGAATAACATGGGTCCTTATAAAATATATCAGAATCAAACATGGGGAGGGTGCTAAAAAAATGCTTTTGTGTGGGTGACTTCACTAATTGAGCCATCCTGTATAAAAATGCTGACAAAATTGGAGGAAGGCAACGCTACTACCTACCTTAATCAGCATGATATCATTTGATGGAAGATTTGATGTAAATCTGGAGAATGGTATGAATTTTTTAATCTTAAATGCTTGTTTGGAGGCCTCATTCTCTGAGAGAGAGTGTGCGCCTAAAACCACAGAGGGAGACTGGCCTTTGGCAAACCTAAAAAAGCAAAGAGCATGAAAGCAGCAGAATGATTTCCAAATCCCCCAGTGGGGAGTAGAGATGGTGGAGAGGGTCATATACACAGAGAAACAAGGGCTATCTCCAAGGTAACCTGCTTACGATTAGGTAGAGTGACGAAGGTCTCAGTGGATCCCAGCATGACTTAATATTAAAGGCCAAATGACTTGTCCTTAATCCCACCCCAAACCAATTCCCTGGCATTGCAAAAGAATATCAGAACTTAAATCCAACTGGGGGAAGAAAAAGGAGTAAAATCCTACTTGACTTAGATCAAATTTAAAACAAAATTGTGTTCATTTATGTTAAAATAAAGGAAATTACATTTCTTGAGTTTGTAGTTTGAGATTTACACCAATTGCCACTAATATTTTTTTATTGTGCTAAAACATACATGACAAAATTTACCATTTTAACCATTCTTAAATGTACCATTTGGTGATATGAAGGACATGTATATCATTGTTCGTCCACCACTATCATCTCCAGAGCCCCAGAACTTTTTTATCTTCCCAACATTGTTTCAATAATTAGGGTAGCCAGGTGCGGTGGCTCACACCTGTAATCCTAGCAACTTGGGAGACTGAGGTGGGAGGATCATTTGAGGCCAGGAATTTGATACCAGCCTGGGTAACACAGTGAGACCCCCAGCTCTCAAAAAAAAAAAAATTAATGAGGCACTGTGGTGAATGCCTATAGTCCCAACTATCTGAGAGGCTGAAGCAGGAGGATTGCTTGAGCCCAGGAGCTGGAGGCTAAAGTGAACTGTGATTGTGCAGTGATGATACAACAAGACCCATCTCTAAAAATATAAATAAAAATAAAAAAATTTAAGACCCCCACCCTACACTTGCTCATCCACATGTATCCTGTCCCTCAACTAGAATGAAGATTTGGATAAGAAAGGAAGACTTTCCTCAAACTGTGAGGAAACAGTGCTAATTTGAAACGAAGACACTTTAAGGTTAGTAGCCATTCCAACGGGGAGATTTTGAGGGTACAAACTGGTGAGTCAGGTGAAGAAACAGGTTTGTTTTTTAGCTTTTTATTTTAACTTTTTTTTTTTTTTTTTTTGAGATGGAGTCACGCCTTGTTGCCCATGGTGGAGTGCAGTGGTGCGAATTCGGCTCACTGCAACTTCTGTCTCCCGGGTTCAAGTGATTCTCCTGCTTCAGCCTCCTAAGTAGCTGGGACTACAGGCATGTGCCACCACGCCCGGCTAATTTTTGTATTTTTAGTAGGGATGGGGTTTTGCCATGTTGGCCAGACTGGTCTCGAACTCCTGACCTCAGGTAATCCACCAGCCTCAGCCTCCCAAAGTGCTGGGATTACAGGTGTGAGCCACCGTGCCTGGCCAGGTTTGTTTTTTAAATCTCTTGTCACATGCAGTTCTAGTACCATTGTTTCAATAGTGCCACAATTGATCCGATTTACTCTTTGTTGGATAAAATTACATTTACAGCAGTGATAAAGTAGAAAAATTTTTTTTGGAGATTTTGGCAGTACCATAGAGCCATTTGTATACTACAGATATATCCCATTGCAGTGTCTGTCTTTATTAAAGCCACCTCAGATCTTTTAATTATATTTATTTGTCTATGTGTAACTATTTCTTTGCTCCTTGAAAAAGCTACCAAAGCAGATTGCAGTAAAAACACACATACTCATGCAAGTAGATTAATAAAGATCAATAAAAGTTACAAAGAGCCTAGAAACATACAGAAAAAGGAAGACATGATTGTTTCAGATGTGGAAAATGAACAAATGCCTGCGGTGGGGTGGGTTTGCTTATGGCAGAGCTGTGACTGTCTGGAATGACCATTTTTTGGCCATTTGCTTTCCACCAAAAGAGTTTATTTTGATTTATTTTGGGAATTCCAGCTCTATTTGTTGAAAAGTTTGCCTATTGCAAAATCAGGATGGGGTTGAAATTTCTCACAGGACGTGGATCAGATTTCCTAGGATTGATTTGGATTCAAATTCAACATACCCACTAAACCCAAAACTTTGTAGGAGAAGGATGATATAAAATCTCCAGGATGAATGTTCTACCAGCAGGGTGGGCACGTGCATAGACAACGCACACAAAGAAGGCTGCGAGGTACAAATACAAGGTGTGGAGGGTGGATTTTCACTAAGGGAGGGGCGCTGGAAAGATATCTGGGTTTCTTTCATCTTTTGCTAATTTCCTTGGCTAGTTATTGCCTTTGAAATGTTTTGGTTATTTTTGTCTCCACTGGGACATGTTAAGACCAAAAACAACCCAAGCAGACCACTGGACTTTCAATTTCTGGATATTCTTCAACTGTAATCTGTGCTACTGAGGTCAAATTTTCTGCCCACGGGATCCCTGGAATTACTTGAGTTCTGGGATCCGACCTCCTTAGCTAAACTGAAGTCTGAATTCACACAGAGGAGAAGTAATAGTACCCTGTCTTTCAACTGCACAACACAATGTTTCCCCAGGTGCAGTCTTCAGACTTGCTTCAGAATCACCTGGAGGTGTTGGTGTAAAATGTGGTTTCCTGAGTCCCACCCTGAGCTTAACTGAAAGAGAACTACATACAGAGCAGAACTACAGTGTGGCTTATAGTAGGGCTGCTGAAGACATCTCATCTGTAAACATTGCTTCGATTGAGCCTAATGACAACTTTTCTCAGGCTGTATATTCCTTACCAGGAAAAGGTTGTTCTTTGACTGGTCCAAGGTGACATGCCTCAAAATGGAGGAATCAGGACCCAAATTTGGCTTTCGGTGATTCCCAGTCCAGTGTTCTTTCCTCAACCCCTCTTTGAGTCCCGTGCCAACCCCCTTCAAGCCTCTTCTTTTCTCTACCAGCCTGCCTGGATGCTCAGCAGTGCTTCTGCTTAGACCCACCCCTTGAGATCTGGCAGCAAAGGCAGGGTCCCTATGTCTTGGAGATTTCTTTTGCCTAAGAGAGAGGGAGAAGAACTTGGCTGTCAGACAAGGAGGGTTTCCCAGTCTTATCTCATCAACATCAGATTAGTTTCTCAGTTATTACCATGGAAGGCACAGATAATCATATAACAATACTCGATAACATCTATTAAGTTCTTTATGTTCTGTGATAAGCATTTTACATAGCTTCCCTCATTTGAACCTCACAACAGCGTGGTGAGATAGGTATTATGACAATCCCCATTTTATAGATGAAGAAATTGAGGTTCAGGTAAATGAATAAACTTGAGGAAGTTTGCCTCCAGGAGGCAAATCTGGGCAGGATTAAAGCTCAGTTGGCTTGAATCTAGAGCCTGAATGTTGAACCATTTTGCTCCAGGAGCCTTGAGTATTTGAGATGGAGTGAGGCCGTGTGGAAGAGCTGTGGAAGGTTCCATCTAACAACTTGCTAGGCAGTTGGCTCAGGGGGAAGTGCTCTGTGAGGGGGTCACTGGGGGAGACTCAGGAGGATAGGGAAGAACAGCTGGTGAGAGTTTTGCCTCTGGTAAGTAAAAAATGCTGAAAACAAGTTTGTACAAGACATTTTTACCAGTTTCCTTTTATATTTGACATGGTAACTAATAAAGGAGCTGGGATACTGAGGGAGGAACTGTGTGGACAGCTGGTGAGGAGGAGCACTCCCAGGTTTGGCCCACTTCACAATTTTGCTGAGAGACAGGCTTGGGGCAAACTATTCCCACAGGATACTGGGGAGTACATTTGTGGGAAGCCACCATTGAGCTATTTCGCAAATATTTTGAATTTCATAAAGCTTAATATTTTTCCAACCACCGATCTGCCTCCTTTTTACACCCAAGTGTCCTGTAGAGGAAATTTGATCTACATATTTTGGAGTTCTTTATACTCCAGTCATTAAAAATGATATTTAGCAATAGTTTGTTTTAAGGAAAAAAAAACCTCCAAGACCTCTCTCTAGTCTTTTTTATAATCCCTTTCCCCAATTTGGGAATCCACTTCTGAGTTAAATCCATTTGACAAAATTTAAAATTCAACTTAGTAATGTTATTTAACTTCCTATAACACTTTGTGGCTAGCAAAGTACTTTTTCATACATCATGTTTCAGGCTTAGCAAAACAACAACAAAACAAAACAAAAAAATAAAAAGAAAGAAAGATCCTTCAACGTATTTCCTTCTTTCTGTCTAGCATTTGCTGAACATTTAGAAGTCAAGCTCTGTGTCTGGGGAGGTTATAGACCATTTGAATGTGTATCATGAGTATATTTGAAGATATGCATATTTTGCATCAGATGAACATTTATTGACAGTTCCCCACTCTGCCTCTCTGGTCTCAAGGGGCCAGGTGCCCTGGAGAAGAGAGAAGTGATGGGGATGAGAGTATGATTTCTATGAGGGCAAGAACCCCATGTAAATGATGTAACCATATTAAATTGGAAATAAGTGGCTTGCTATTTTGAGATAGCAGATCTCCCTGTCTGCAGGCTTCAAAACTTTTAATTTGTGATCAGACAGTTCCATTTAAATGGGGCAATCACATAAAACCTCCAAAACATAAAGAAGCAAATCAATTCAGTTGTTCTGTTTAAATTTAGACAATGCCTAGAGAGCAAACCATTACAGCTAAGATAAATCTTTAAGTGAAACAAAGGGAGAAGGCTCTGTCTCAGCTTATTAGGCAAGAGACATAAGGAAACATACATACAAACAAAAAACAAAACCAAAAACTGCAAGCAAACAAACAAAACAACAAATATCACATTAGTTTTCTACTGGCATTTCCTTTTGTGATGATTGCAGCATCCCAAGAGGGGTTTTGTGCTTTATTAGCTGATGTGAGAGAATCCTAGGCTGAAACGGACTTCGGGAGGTTATACTTCGTCTTCAGAGAAGCTTTCATTCTAAATATCCCAGAAAATAACTCTCTCATTATCTCTCTCTTTTTAGAAGTGATCGATACACGTCTGTAATCCCAGCACTTTGGGAGGCTGAGGCGGGTGGATCACGAGGTCAAGAGATCGAGACCATCCTGGCCAACATGGTGAAACCCCATCTCTACTAAAAATACAAAAAAAATTAGCCAGGTGTGGTGGCGCACACCTGTAGTCCCAGCTACTTGGAAGGCTGAGGCAGGAGAATTGCTTGAACCCAGGAGGCGGAGGTTGCAGTGAGCCGAGGTCGCGCCACTGCACTCCAGCCTGGTGCCTGGTGACGGAGTGAGACTCTGTCTCAAAAAAAAAGAAGTGATCAATAACTTGTTTGTTTCCACCTAGGAAAGTTGTGAGGGGTGAGTAGTTACTGTTAGGAGTGGCAAAATAGGCTTCTCATACGTACAATACTAATGATCATAGCTGCAACTTTTTATGCTTACTAAATGTGCCAAGCATGCTAAAATACTGAAATAGATACTATTTAATTCTCAAACCCCATGAAGCAGGTGTGATATGATTATTACCCCTTTGTAAAATGGGGAAGTTAAGAGCACAGAGCAAGCTCAGGTTGTCTGATTTCCTCTTGAGCAGTGTGATCTAACAAGATCAAGAGTACTGCTGCTTCAAGTATTACTGTTGCTGTGTTCCCTGGTATTATACAGAGAACCTGAATTTGTCTAATGTCTTGCCTGGGAAAAGCTGCCCAGATCTCTCTGAAAAGGAAAACCCAGGCCAGAAAGCGTGGATGTGGAAGAAGGTAAATAAACCCCACCAGTTGGTAATGACCACAGAAGCTAAGAGTAGATCAAATTCTCGCTCAGGAGAGATAAGCTTCTCTTCTGGCTATAATAACTTGCAGGAAAAACACGTGCCTGGAAAAGTATGAAGGACTCACCGATAGTGGCAGTGGGCTGCCGTCAGCACCCACTGCGGATCGATCAGAACACCTCCACAAATGTGATGTCCGCCATACTGGATGGAGGCCATAAATGGCCTGGAATGAGGTGACACTTCGTTTCCTCCAATAATTTTCATATTGAAACCTACAAAAGTAGACCAAAAGATTTCACACAAAAGATCTAAACAAACTGTTTCTTGTAATTCTTCCACTGACAGTCGCTGTATTATTTTCAAAGCTTAAAAAACAACAACCCTACCTAACAGTTACAATAATTTTACTGATGAAAAATTTGTGTAGTGAATTACAGTTCAGATAGAAATGATTGTGAAAATAATTTCCATCTATAATATAACAATATAGTCAGTAGAAAGTCATATAATATTTACATGTATATATAGGAGATACAGGATTGCAAAAATAATTTTTATCTATAACACTACAGTCATTAGAAAGTCATTTAATGTTTACATGTAGATATAGGAGATACTTACACTCAGAAGTCATATAAGCTCCAACTATTAGGAAAAACAGAGAGAAAGAAGAAAACATAGTCATTTTAAAGACTTAGATTTAAGAAGGCCAGATGAAACGCTCTGATCCTATGATGAAGGAAGAAGGTTCTGAAGACTGAATTTTGTTCTTGCAGGTTTTGACTTTCTAACCACAAGTGCTCTAGAGGTAAGATTTTTCTCACACCTAAGTGTAAATGTATGTATCAGTTTGAGGACTTTAAGTTGTGTGCTTTTAGCACTTTTTTGGGAGAGGTATGTGCGACATAACAAACTCATATCTGGAGATACTATCTCTAATATCTGTATCAGAGTATTTGTGGTATAAATGAAATTTATACTACATATATAACATTTATAAATTAAAAATATCCATGCCATAAGAATGTAATGAAGTTGCAGACAGAGTTCAAGGGTGTGCATTGCTCTAAAGCAATACTTACTATTTTTCCTGGCACAAAATGGTGCCTATCATATTTCATTCTTCTCTCTTTTTCATTTGGACATAGATTTATGATGAAGGGAGACATGGACCTTGCGCAGATCATGGTTACTTCACAATGTGGCTTAGCTAAAGCCTGAGCACCATCCAGAGAAAACCGTATGTTTTGCAGCAAACATCCCTACTCATGCCTTTTCTCTAAGTTTGCTCAAATTTGGTTAAATTTTATTTACATTTTTGTGAGATTTCATAATGTTATTAAAGGTGAACATTGGCACAAATTTTTGATTTAGAGTCTCTCTTTTACTCATTTTTAATTGAAAATGACCATGTGTTTTTCCAGGGCCTTAATAATAATGTCTTTTAAAAGTAAAGGACTGCATTTTGTCATTTTCCCCAGGAAAGATAACAATGCATTGCCAGGCCTTCAATACAAAGGGTATTAGACTCAAGATTCTGCAAGATTCTGTTTGTGCCAGGCACTGATCAGCAGTGTAAATATAAAATGAATACAAATAGATCGCACACCAGAATGCCAATCACTTTCTAGAAACACTGGTCAAAATTTGCATTAAATCAACAGATCTTTCTTTTAAGATGTATGCATTCTATCTTCCATTTGTTTTAGAAAGGATAATTAAAATCCAGAGCTATTACACTCGGCAGGTTGCAAGAGACTTCTATCAGATTGTTTTCTAACACAAAAAGTAGGAACAATAATAAATAATATTATATATTATACAATATAACAATTATATATAAGTAAAATGCTTTAAGTTATTTCCAAAATTCTTTTTTAATGATCATTTATGGTTTCATGTCTATGTCTTTGAGGAAAGCAGGACAGCTATTATATTTACGTTACAATGGAAGCAATAACTTCAAAGAGGCTGAGTAATTTGCTCAAGGCTACACAGCTTATGACCTGGACCAAATCACCTGCCTGACCTCCTTGTATGTTAACTTGTGTGTGAATGAGTACCCTGCTAGAACACAGAATTTTATAAAAAGCCTTTTACAGGGATGTGGCAACAGTAAAGCTTTCTACAGGTTAAACAGAATGAACAAAACCGACGCAGAGCAGTGACTTCCTGCCAGAGAGAGCAGAAGGTGAGATAAAGAGGAGTCAGGTTAAGAAAAGCCACAAGCTTAATAAACCAAATTTGTTACTCCCACTCAAATGTCCCTGTGAATTTTCAAGTCATCTGTGTCACTGTTGAAGTGCCTTGGATGGCTCTCTTGTTTGCCATTGTTCCACACTGGAAGGCAGGCAGGATGGCGTCAGCTCCCTGCCACTTCCCAGTGATGCTGGGATCATAAGGAAGATGGTGTGTTGGTGTGTGACAGGTAGAAGTGATACAAACTCTAAGGCAGAAATAAACTGTAAAGAACAAAGCTTTGTGTGTGTGGCGGGGGGAGATGGGGGGAGATGGGAATGGTTACAAATATCTCTTAGCTGCTAATGTCCACATAGCGTTGTACAAATTGCTAAACATTTTCAGTTATATTTCCAGGGATGTGGCTGTCATTAGTCTTGTTTTATGGATAAAGAAACTGAAGCTCAGGGACTTGCTTGAGATTACTGAGCTAGCAGGTGGCTCTAAGCTCTTATGTGCTGGCTCCCGGCTTCATGTTCCTTTCAGCCTGACTACATGCCTGATTCCTTTGAGAAGCCCGTGGGGACTTAGATGCTCTGAGAGGCAAGCTGGCTGTGCAGAAGGAAAACAGGATTTAGCCATATGCACTGCGTACAATTAGACATGGGTGAGATTTAGTTCAGTTGGGAAGAGTCTTGTAACTCTTTCTTATAGCTGACCTGGAAAATTCTGAGAATCATGTTGATTAATAGTAGTGAGTTATTTGGTTTTGGCTTTAGATTGATTCGCTAGTTAATAGTATCATTTGTTATTGTATTCAGGATCCTGGATTTGAGAACAGTGGGCTGTGTAACATGATGAGCCCAGCGATCTAATTTATTTCTGGGTGTTGGTTTTTGCTCTGTGGAGTCTGCTGCAGGGAGGGCCGTGTTTACTTTGGATGGCTTTACAGCAGCTGTACTGGACCAAGCGAGTGGATGGCAATGCTCAGAGCAGGGCTGGCTTCACACGTTGTGGCCTTGTGGTTCTCATTTGCTGTGTTGTTTTTAGCTGTCTTTCTTGCTGCTCTTAGAGATGTTGTTTCTGCCCCTCCTGTGTTTCAGGAGACCCTTATAGAACAGCTGTTCCGCTGCTCCAAAGGCCTCGTGTGGTTCTACCTCTTGGACGGCCATTCTTCAGCGCCCAGACACCTGCTCCATCAGATTCATAAGCCGCACCCCTTAGAGCCATGTCAATCAAAGCATGACCCGCAGACCTGTGCCAGTCTCTGAACCTGTTTGTTACCGATTTGTAGCAAGATGGGGACAGAAATTGAGAGTTAGAGTTTAGAAACTGTAACAGCCACTTAACATGGTGCTGTATTAATTTATTTTATTAATGAAATATAATTTGTCCAAGCTAATAAAAAATTGGGTATGTATTTTGTATGCCTTTGTTTTTTATTTAATTACTTTTTTCTATTTGTTTGTGTTGTATAAACATATCAATTCACAATGGGCTGAAACTAAAAACAATTAACAAACTAAAACTCCAAATACACTGGTCTTTTTCACAGGTAGTCTGAGAAACACTGCTCTGTAGACATAAGTGCAAAGCAGATTTGTTTCAAGCCCTTCCCATCTATACCCTTTTACATTCCTTTGAAAAATGTTCTCAGTGTCAAGGTTTCCCAGGCTGTCCAACCATCCCCAGCCCTTGGTACTTGACACCAAGATTTGGCAGAATTTCCCCGGGTCCCTCCCTTGTAGCCCACCATCCTCCAGGCCTTGACTTCTGTCCAGTAATGGCTCAGCTAATTTGGTAAATAAATCTGCTAATACCTATAGTGAAACTATGACAGCTTTGAAAATTGGGGTTGGGAAGGATATTGGGGTGCTTTCTAATGATATTAAGTCCAAAGGTCTCAAGAAACTGTAAATTCCACCTCAGATTACAGCCATCCTTCCCATGAGGGCCTTAAAATGAATGAGCTTGAGAGCAGTTGCCAAGGAAAGCAAAGTACCCCTCAACTCAGAGCTGGGGCTGTAACATGGGTTGGGGCACATGGAACGCTGCCTTTTCCTAAAGCAACTTACATTTAAATACTTCACAGAGCTGCTCTAGGGCCTCCCCTTGGTGGAATGATGGTGGAATGATGGTGGTGGCAAAGGTAGGATTGAGAGAAATTCGTTTTGTCTTCCTCCACCTCAGCTTTAAATCATAACATATTTTGCATGTTAAATCTTCCCTTCATAAATATGAAGATATGTTTTCCGTACCCCCATGATGAGTTAAATCACACAGTAGTACCTCAACCTCCTTGTCCTTTACTTCTCTCCAAGTCAGCTATGAAATGACTGGAATGGATGAGAATTGCTTTGCGTTCAGGATCCTGACATATGGAGTAATCACAGGAAAATACCTTGAGGACTTGGCAAATAGGGATGTCCCAGCACTGCTGGTGCCGGCTGCCTTGGTCATACACTGTTCCTATCTCAACTTTGTCTCTAGGCCTTACACTGCCCTTTTATGACTCCTCTGCTTTTTCTTTTCTTTTTTAGACCTGCCTTTGATGTCCATTTTAACTGAGTTCAAATGTTATGGGCAGGATGAGGAAAGTCCCACACGGGGTGGTCCCTGTGATGTCGCTGGATTCAAGACAGATCACTCGCACTGTCTGCAATACTTGTCCTGAAAGATTTACACATGTGGAAATCCTTTCAACAGTGATGACTGCCAAAGGAAGGTTTTCAGCTCCAGGCCTGTGGGTACCGTGGTCTTGCACAGAGGAAGGTGAGGACTATATGAGCCTACTGGTGTTTTAGGGAGAAAAAACTGGGGTAAATACGTAGGCCAAGTTAAGGGAAAATATCAGGGAAGGACCAGGTAATAAAGACCAAAGGAAAGGTGGAAGCAGGAAGGGAAGGGAAGGGAATAAAAAATACTGTTAAAGAAGGAAAAACCATCAGCTGAGGATGGGAGGCCTTATAATGGAACACTTCCATTTATATTTGAACATCTCAGATACAGTACTGTGACATGCCCCAAAGCCAAATATGTTATCATTGTTTCATAATAGAATCAAATACAAGAAATAATCTCTCATGCTGAAAGCAATTAAATTGTTTAAACTAGTCAGGATGGTTTTATAAAATAAACAAAGTCACTGCAGGCAAAGTAGTAGGAATTTCAAAATGAATGACCATGCTCATTAATTAGGGAAACAGTAATTGCTTTGGTCAAGCTGGAACACAATATTATTGATTGATTCAGTTTTCCATTAAGAATCAATTCAAGTGGAAACCTAGGTATAATATAAATAGCTTTTCCAAAGGCTGAATGACCCCCCACCAAAACCTTCTCCTCCTACCCCTTCCCTGACCATCAACTCCTGAATCCTTATCCTACTCTCTATCACAGATAAATTCCAGGTGGATCAAATGTTTTTCTATGAGAAAATGAAATCATTATAAATACTAAATGAGATGGTAAAGTAAAAATAATGTTTAAGAGGGGAAGGCATAAAGAAAACCTTCAACAAGTTAGGGCATAGAAGACTTCTGTAAGACAGAAAATACCATAGTCAGTATCCAAAGATATATGACAAAATGCTTGTCACTTACATTGAAAACACTATTCCCCCCAAAGAGAATATCTTTAATGTGTGAAGAGTCCTTTTAAATAAAAGTAACAATAAGTGGGTTCAATGTGAGCAAAACAATGTTTTAGTTAAACTCCCTCACTAGGGACCTGATACATAAATAATATTTAGAAATAATCTTGATGACTATTATAGAATAAAAAATGAAGCACATTTTATGTTTTTGCAAGGCTTAATAAATATAATGTTTGTTATGCAAGAACACAACTGCTATAGCAAGTATTGGATAAAAAGGCTGTAGGCTGAGAAGAGATTACCAACAAAAGCATAATCTCATAATTTTTTAAATGTTGGTTGATGAGCCAGTTGATGCAATGCTCTGTACAACAAACCCCCATTTACCTATGTAACAGATCTACATTTGCAACCCTGAACTTAAACATTAAAAAAAAAAAAAAGAAAAAGACCAGAACCAGACTGAACGTTATTAAATTACTTCTATATCTGTTCTTGTACCAGTACCATGTTGTTTTGGTTACTGTAGCCCTGCAGTATAGTTTGAAGTCAGGTAGTGCGATGCCTCCGGCTTTGTTCTTTTAGCTTAGGATTGTCTTGGCTATTCAGGCTCTTTTTTTTGGGTTCTATATGAATTTTAAAATAGTTTTTACTAGTTCTGTGAAAAATGTAAATGATAGTTTAATGGGAATAGCATTGAATCCATAAGTTTCTTTGGGCAGTATAGCCATTTTAACAATAAATTATATTGATTCTTCCTATCACCCAGGTATTAAGCCTAGAACTCATCAGCTGTTTTTTCTGATCCCCCCTTCCTCCACACTCTTAAAGGCCCCAGTGTGTGCTATTCCCCTCTATATGTCCATATGTTCTCATCATTTAGCTCCCACTTGTAAGTCAGAGCATGTTATATTTGGTTTTATGTTCTTATAGTTTGCTAAGAATAATGGCCTCCAGCTCCGTCCATGTCTTTGCAAAGGACATGATCTAGTTCTTTTTTATGGCTGCATAGTACTCTATGGTATATATGTATCACATTTTATTTTTCCAGTCTATCACTGATGGACATTTAGGTTGACTCCATGCCTTTGCTATTGTGAATAGTATTGCAACAAACATACGTGTGCATGTGTCTTTATAACAGAATGATTTATATTCCTTTGGGTATATACCCAGAAACGGGATTGCTGGTTTGAATGGTTATCCCAGCATCATTTATTAAAAAGGAAATCCTAGGCTGGGCACAGTGGCTCACGTCTGTAATCCCAGCACTTTGGGAAGCCGAGGCAGGTGGATCATGAGGTCAGGAGATTGAGACCATCCTGGCCAGTATGGTGAAACCCCGTCTCTACTAAAATAGAAAAAATTATCCTGGTGTGGTGGCATGCACCTGTGGTCCCAGCTACTTGGGAGGCTGAGGAAGGGGAATTGCTTGAACCTGGGAGGTGGAGGTTGCAGTGAACCAAGATTATGCCCCTGCGCTCCAGCCTGGCAACAGAGTAAGACTGTCTAAAGAAAAAAAAAAAAGAAAGAAAACAGAATCCTTTCTCCTTTGTCAACTTTGTTGAAGATCAGATGGATATAGGTGTGTGGCCTTATTTCTGGGCTTTCTATTCTATTTCATTGGTCTATGTGTCTGTTTTTGTAACAGTACTATGCTGCTTTGGTTACTGTAGCCTTGTAGTATAGTTTGAAGTTGGATAGCATGATGCCTCCAGCTTTGTTCTTTTGCTTAAGATTGCCTTAGCAATTCAGGCTCTTTTTTGGTTCCACATGAATTTTAAAATAGTTTTTTTTTCTAGTTTTGTGAAGAATGCCATTGGTAGTTTGATTGAAATAGCATTGAATCTATTAATTGCTTTATAATAACATTAAAACTATAAATGGCAGTATGGCCATTTTAATGATATTAATTCTTCCTGTCCATGAGCATGGAATATTTTTACATTTGTTTGTGTCATTTTGGATTTGTTTGAGCAGTGCTTTGTAGTTCTTCTTGTTGAGATCTTTACCTCCCTGGTTAGCTGTATCAGTATTTTATTTTTTGTGGCAATTGTGAATGGAAGTTCATTCATGATTTAGCTCTTGACTTGCCTGTTGTTGGTGTATAGTAATGATAGTGATTATTGCACATTGATTTTGTGTCCTGAGACTTTGCTAAAGTTATTTATCTACTTAAGAAGTTTTTGGGCTGAGATGATGGGGTTTTCTAGATATATGATCATGTTACCTGCAAATAGGGATAGTTTGACTTCCTCTCTTCCTATTTGAATGCTGTTTATGTTTCTTACCTGATCGCCCTGGCCAGAACTTCCAATACTGTGTTAAATAGGAGTGGTGAGAGAGGGTATCCTTGTCTTGTGCTGGTTTTCAAGGGGAATGCTTCCAGTGTTTGCCCATTTAGTATAATGTTGGCTGTGGATTTCTCATATATGGCTCTTCTTATTTTGAGGTAAGTTCCTTTAATATGTAGTTTACGGAGAGTTTTTTTTTTTTAAACATGACTGGATGTTGAATTTTATTAAAAGCCTTTTCTGTATCTATGGAGATAATCATGTGGTTTCTGTCTTTAGTTCTGTTTATGTGATGAATCACAGTTATTGGTTTGTGTATGTTAAATCAGCCTTGCATCCTGGAGACGAAGCTTTCTTGATTGTGGTGGATAAGCTTTTTGATATGCTGCTGTATTCAGTTTGCCAGTATTTTGTTGAGGATTTTTGCATCAATGTTCATCAAGGATATTGGCTTGAAGTTTTCTTTTTTTGTTGTATCTCTGCCAAGTTTTGGTATCAGGATGATGCTGGCCTTATAGCATGAGTTGGGGAGCAGTTTCTCCTTTTCAATTTTTTTCAGAATAGTTTCAATAGGAATGGTATTAGTTCTTCTTTGTAGATCTGGTAAAATTCAGCTGTAAATTAATCTGGTCCTGGCCTTTTTTTGGTTGGTAGGCTATTTATTATTGCCTCAATTTCAGAACTCATTATTGGTCAGTTTCTTACTGGTTCAGTCTTGGGAGGGTATATGTATCCAGGAATTTATACATTTCTTCTAGATTTTATGGCTTAGATGCAAGAAGTGTTTAGAATATTCTTGGATGGTTGTTTGCATTTCTGTGCAGTCAAGGGTAACATTCCCCTTTTCATTTCTGACTATGTTTATTTAAATCTTCTCTCTTTTCTTCTTTATTAGTCTAGCTAGTGGGCTATTTTAATAATTTTCTTCAAAAAACCAGCTCCTGAATTCACTGATCTTTTGAATGGTTTTTCATGTTTCTTATCTTCTTCAGTTCAGCTCCGATTTTGGTTATTTCTTATCTTCTGCTGGCTTTGGGATTTGTTTGCTCTTGTTTCTCTAGTTCTTTTAGTTGTGATGTTAGGTTGTTAGCTGAAGATCTTTCTAACATTTTGATGTGGGCATTGAGTGCTCTAAATTTCCCTATTAACACTGTGTTAGCTGTGTCCCAAAGATTCTGGTATGTTGTATCTTTGTTATTATTAGTTTCAAAGAACTTGGTTTCTGCCTTAATTTCATTATATACCCAAATGTCATTCAGGAGTAGGTTATTCAATTTCTTTGTAATTCTATGGTTTTAAGTGAATTTCTTAGTCTTGAGTTCTAACTTGCTTGCACTGCTGTCTGAGAGACTGTTATGTTTCAGTTCTTTTGCATTTGCTGAGGAGTGTTTTACTTCTGATCAATTTCAGACTAAGTGCCATGTGATGAGAAGAATGTATATGCTGCTGTTTTTAGGTGCAGAGTTCTGCAGATATGTCTTATCAGGTCTGCATGACCCGGAGCTGAGTTCAGGTCCTAAATATCTTTGTTAATTTTCTGTCTTGATGATCTAATATTGTCAGTGGGATGTTAAAATCTCCCACTATTATTTAGATGTGTAAGTCTAAATCTCTTTGAAGGTCTCTAAGAACTTACTTTATGAATCTGGGTGCTCCTGTGTTGGGTGCATATATACTTAGGATACTTAGATCTTCCTGTTCAATTGAACCCTTTATCATTATGTAATGCCCTTCTTTGTCTTTTTTGATCTTTGTTGATTTAAAGTTTGTTGTGTCACAAACTAGAATTGCAACCCCTACTTTTTTCTGTTTTCCATTTGCTTGGTAGATTTTCCTCCATCCCTTTATTTTGAACCTATGTGTGTCACTGCATGTGAGATGGGTCTCTCTTGAAAACAGCACACTGATAGGTCTTGGTTCTTTATCCACTTGTCACTCTGTATCTTTTAACTGGGGCATTTAGCCCATTTACATTTAAGGTTAGAATTGATATGTTTGGATTTGATCCTGTCATCATGATATTAGCTGGTTATTTTGCAGAATTGTTTATGTGGTTGCTTTATAACATCACTGGTTGGTGTACTTCAGTGTGTTTTGGTAGTGGCTGATAATGGTGTTTCCTTTTCATTTTAGTGCTTCCTTCAGGAGCTCTTTTAAGGAATGTCTGGTGGTGTCAAATTCCCTCAGCATTTGGTTGTCTGAAAAGGATTTTAACTTTCCTTCAATTATGAAGCTTATTTTGGGGGTATGAAATTCTGGTTTGACATTTCTTTCCCTTAAGAATGTTGAATATTGGCCTCCAATCTGTTCTGGCTTATACAGTTTCTGCTGAGAGGTCCATTATTAGTCTGATGGGCTTCCTTTTGTAGATGACCTAAACTTTTTATCTAGCTGCCGTTAACATTTTTCTTTCATTTGGATCTTGGAGAATCTGATGATTATATGTCTTGGGGATGATCTTCTTGTGGAGTATCTTAATGAAGTTCTCTGCATTACCTGAATTTGAATGTTGGCCTGTCTAGCTAGGTTGGAGAAGAATCTCTCTGACCTGATAGAGCTGAAAAACACGCTATAAGAATTTCATAATACAATCACTGAATCATATCCTGAAATATGTTTTCCAAATTGGTTCTGTTCTCCCCATCTCTTTCAGATACACCAATTAATCATAGATTTGGTCTTTTTACATAATCCCATTCTCCAGTTTTTTGAGGTTTTGTTCAGCACTTTTCATTCTTTTTTTCTCTATTCTTGTATGCCTGTCTTATTTCAGAAAGACAGTCTTCAAGCTCCTTTTCTCTGGTTGGTCTATTCTGCTATTAATACTTGTGATTGCATTATGAAATTCTTGTAATGTGTTTTTCAGCTCTATCAGGTTAGTTACATTCTTCACTATACCGACTATCTTCCCTGCTAGTTCCTGCAAAGTTTTATAATGATTTTTAGTTCCCCCAGATTGGGTTACAACGTGCTCATTTAGCTCAGTGAACTTCATTAGTATCCACATTTTGAAGCCTACTTTTGTCATTTGAACCATCTCAGCTTCACCCAAGTCAGTAGGAATGGGATTGGGAGCCTGCTCAGCGAAGCAGTCTGGCCATGCCTTTGTAGAACAACTGTGCTGTGCTGGGGTACCACTTCTGCACTGGTCGGCTTGAGCTCTCTAAAGCCCGCAGGCTGGAACATCTAAATCTCCCAAACAGTAAAGATTGTGGCCCACCCATACCCCCAGGAACTTTGTCCCAGGGAGAATTCATATCTCTGTAGTCCAGAGAATATCGGCAGAGATGGCTGGAGGCCCCAGCTGGAAGGTCCTGCCCCGTGAGGAGGAATAGGTTGGGGACTTCCTTAAAGAAGCAGTCTGGCCACATTTTGGTAAAGCAGCTGTACTGTGCCAGGGGACCCCTTCCACCCCTGGTTGTTGTGGACTCTTCAAAGCCTGCAGGCTGGAACAATTGAGTTGCCCAAACAGGAAAGATGGAGGCCCATCCCTCCCCCCAGGAAATCCATCCCAGGTAGATACGACACTGTTGCGGGTGGCTGGCTGGAATTCCTAGCCAGTGAGTCTTATCCTGTGAGGCTCTCTGGAAGTGGGTAGACTGTCACTGCTTGGTCCCCTGGATTCAGCCTTTCTCCTAAAAGTATGCACAGAGGTTCAACTTCCCATTTTGCTGGGTTACTTTTCCTAGTTACTTTTGCCGGGGAGCTCAGAGCTGGAGTATGTAAAGCTCCCAGGCCCCTGTGCATGCCTGAGAGGCTGCTCTGCTGAGACTCCATGTAGTTCTGTGTGTCTGACTGACAGCCCTGGTGGAGTGGGTTCATGAGGGGATCTCCTAAGCTAAGGGTTGCAAAGATTTGTGGGAGAAACGCGGTTTCCTGGGGTTGCACATTCACTCGCCACTTCCCTGGGAGGGGGAGGTTCTCTTGGCTCCATGTTGCTCCTGGGTGGGCCATCGTTTTGCCTTGCTTTTCTCCATTCTCTGTGGGTCGAGTTGTATCCTTGATTAGTCCCAATAAGAGTACCTGGATGTTTCAGTCGAAGGAGCTGTATTTACTTGCCCCTTTCATTCTTCTTCATGAGAGCCACATACCCTAGCTGCTTCTAGTTGGTCTTAATCACTTCCCCTCTTTTTTTTTTTAAAAAAAGAGATGGGGGTGGGATCTCACTGTGTTGCCCAGGCTGAACTCAAACTCCTGGATTCAAACCTCCTGCCTAAGCCTCCCAAGTAGCTGGGACTACAGGCATATTTTGCCTAGCTTTAGTTCTGGTATAGGACTTCTAAGGGCCTTTGAACACTAAGGTGTATTGTTAATAACCAAGGGGTTATGTGGTATGAAAAGTTTCTGGGATTTGCTGGACCACAGAATATTTCTTATTAAAGAGCATAGTTTTCACAGATTCCACAGAACTCATGGTGGGAAACACTGTGAGCATTTTTCCCACTCCCAGAATGTCAATCATCAACTGCATTGTGAATTTTTTTTCTACCTTGATCTCTCTTCATATTATTGCTCCAACAACTTTTTATTCTACTGCTTTCCTCTTACTTCCTTACTATCAAGTAAGAATTGAATTATTTTTACTGACTAACCTCCATGCCAGTCAAGCACTTACCCTATTGCTCAAGTCTTATGGAAAATGCCACTTTCTCCACAGTGGTTCCTGATCATGCTAGATGGAAGTGCTTTCTCCTTTTTCTAAAAGCAGGAGGGACCCATAGAAGTGACAGAGTCGACATCTTGCCCAATATTGTTATTATAGTCTCATATTCCCTCTATTTATCCCTCTGTTCATCTCTGAGGTTGGTAACTTCCTGAGGGCTGTATCTATGCACATTGTACCAGCAAGAAATACTCTGAACTGCAAGTAACAGAGAATCTAACATAGATGGACTTAAACAATGAGGAAATTCCTTTTATCACATAACAAGAAGCTCAGAGGAAAGGTGCCACCAGGGTTGATTACTACAGGGCTCAATGTTGCTATCAAGACTCTGATGTGATTTCCCAGTCCTCAGACTCATTAACCTTGTGTCCCAGGTGTCACATCTGGCCATAACAAGGTTAAAGGGAAGGAGGGAGCAGCTGTTTCTGTAGGTGCTTTTTAGGATTACACATTTTCCCAAGAAGCACCTCTCCCCTCTCACGTCTCACTGGACAGAACAAAATCACATGCCTTCCTGAAACCAACTGCCAGCAAAAGAACAGAATTTTCTACTGGACTGACTTAGGCACATCCACCAAACTGGAATTTGAGTCATCCTCAGTGAGGAAGAGAGACATGAACAAAATAAATGTTCCATTAGCAAGGTGGGAATGGCATATGCGATACCTTAATATTCTTCTGTTCCGCCCCCCACAGAGTACACTGCACGTTCTATAGACTTGCTAAGTGAGTAAAGGATGGACAAAGGGTTGTGCCAAAGGTGTTTGGTCAAGATTTTATAACTTGTTACCTGTCTACTACCTTTCCTAACTTACTTTGGGGAAGATTAAAAGTTTACCTTACAGTGGAAATATCCGCAGGTGAACATTTGTAGTTGCTAATTGTATATTCTAAATACTAAAGCTTTTTCTCCCTATACTCTTTACAACAGTAATATCAGGAACTAGGGATATAATAGAATCATTTTGAATAAAGGTCTCCAAGGGAATTTGCAATGATAAAATCAAGATAACATAAAATAGATTCTAAATTAAGATTTTCATTGTTTTCCTCAAAAAATTATAATGTTGGGAAGCTTCTTTTTTATTTCCTCATGTCCAAGATAGCAACCATACTTCGTTGTAAGTGATTTGATGCCAATTGTTGAGTCAGTCTGTATTTTGACTTAGTATTTCCTCCAGACATTCTTTGAACATGTGTCAACAGGAAAGAACGTGTTTCAAAATCCACTTCTGCCATTTCTCTCTTAATAAACAAAATGAAGTTTTAATATCTGTCCTTTGGTTCCCTTTATGTTTTCTGAAATTTGCCAAAAAACCCAGAAAGGTCAGAACTGGTCAAATCAATTCAGGATTAAATTTGGAAGCAGGTGAAATTAGCCAAAGAGATCCTGTCATGTCTACTTTCAGTGTTTCTGCTTCTCTGAATAGTCCTTTTCTGCAGGGGTTTAGTTGTCAGCAAATATCCACCAACTTCTCACTGCTCAAGAATAATTTAAAGTGTTGTCACTTTTCAGCGTATTCTCATTTTATTTAGTGTTTCCTAAATATTACAAAAAATTGAAGATTCGGTGGAAGGATTTCCAATGATGAGATGCCCAGTGTGGTGACAGGGATGGAGATAGTTCAGGTCGAGAATATTCCTTGTTCCTGTTAAGTCACACCCCGCAGGCATTGCCTACTTTGAATATGTAACAATCTAGCTCTAGGCATGATGTTTTGTTTTTACATGTTGTTGGGTCCCAGATGAGCCAGAAGCCTTTGTGTGGTTGTTGCCTGGGGATATTTAAAACTGTTACACTAAAAGGGCTAAGGAAATGTATTTCTGCCCAATGTCTATATATGTTGTGTGGAAGATGACTAGAGAAATATTTTAAAATTTGCATTTCAGTCAGAAAGTACTCTTTTCACTAACATCAGTTTTAAACACCTCTCTGAAGAAGCAAAGAACCTAAAGAGTGAGGGCCCCAGGCAGAGTATGGGGCTTTGGGTCTACAGATTGATTCACGTGCATGTATACACACACACACACACACATGAATGCACACAGGTATACAAGCCATTTCCAGGGTAAGAATAATGGAAGTCAGGCAGTGGGATAGTGTGATGTTAGGGAAGAAGGTCTAGTCCTGGAATGGGACCTCCTCTATGTTCCTAACTTGCTTTAAGAACAAAGTCTTCTGGAGTCAGAAGTCAGACAAATATCCTTGTGACTCACTCAATAGGACCCGAGGACCCAAGCCAGCAGGTTGCAGTACTAGCTGACATTATGCAAAAAAGAAAAACAAAAACAACCTAACCAAAGCCAAGGATGCTTGTTGTGGGATCCAAACCAAAGTGCTCAAAGTGTTCTATAAGACAAGGAAGTTTTCAATAATTCCTAATTCAGGGAGGAAGGAAAACTCTCCTGGCAGACCAGTCAGCTTTCCATTCCAGAACATATAGAACACTTCCATTGTTTATTCTTAAGGCTTTTGTTCCCAGAATGTTGTTTTATGAATATGTCAGAAGAGATCCAGAGAGAGGAGACTGGTGAGGAGGAAGATTACTTGCATCCAAATGACCCATACTCTTGTAGAAAACTGATGGGAAATCTCTGGGTCAAAAACAAGCAGATGATAAACCTGTCTTTCACTTGAGAAATAATTTTTTGGGGGAAATCTCTTCATTTTCAAATTTTAAAATAGTGATAATAACCACTGGCAGCAATTGGCATTCTGAACTATATTTTCAACTTATCAAATAAAGATTACTCTTCTGACGGGAAAACAAGTAATAAGAGAAGTAGGCAGCCTGCATTTTGCCAAGTGAATCAGAGCAAAGCCAAGACTCCATGGTGATTTAGAAATGAAGGCTCAATCCCTGCTGAAATCCATCCCATAGACAGAGAATCAAGTAAGTCTGGACATAAAACAAGATCAACAGGGAACACACATAGGATTATCAGAATGTGGACAATGCAAGTAAGAGACAAGAGAGAATTCAGGCAAGTCTACAACAGGGATTATTCTTGCATTAGTTTGTTTTCATGCTGCTGATGAAGACATACATGAGACTGGGTGTTTACAAAGAAAAAGAGGTTTAGTGGACTCACAGTTCCATGTGCTGGGAGGCCTCACAATCATGGCAGAAGGTGAAGGGCATCTCTTACACGGTGGCAGGTAAGAGAGAATGAGAGCCAAGGGAAAGATGAAACCCCTTTACATCATCAGATGTTGTGAGACTTATTCACTACCATGAGAACAGTATGGGAGAAACTGCCCCCATGATGCAATTGTCCCTCCCACAACATATGGGAATTTGGGGAGCTACAATTCAAGATGAGATTTGGGTGGGGACACAGTCAAACCACTAATTCATTAGTGAATACAAAGTATATACCTGAACCTGCATCCCTTACTACTTTGGAGTATGTATATATACACATATGCATATGTTTATATATGTGTTTTTCAAGGTAATTGTTGAGTAAATTTGATATAATTGGATTCAATGATTACTAACAGGTCCTTTGATTGTCTGATGTTTTGAGTTAAAGAAATAGGATGACCTCCAGGCAGAACAAAATCCACAGTACAGAAGTGAATTACAGCACTTCTTGTCCTGAGTATGGCAGTCCATTACAGCACTTCTTTCAGGATATTGTTTTAACAAAGCACATAAATATGTCTGAATGAACCACAAGTGTTAGAACCACTGTGATTCCTCTTTCAATCAAATCCTGCTAGAATTATTTTTTTTTTTTTGAGACAAGGTCTTGCTGTGTCACCCAGGCTGGATGGAGTACAGTGATGAGATCTCAGCTCACTGCAACCTCCACCTCCAGGACTCAAACAGTCTTTTCAAATCAGCTTCCTGAGTAGCTGAGACTACAGGCATGCATCACCATGCTCCACTAATTTTTGTATTTCTGGTAGAGATGGGGTTTTGACATGTTGCCCAGGCTGGTCTCAAACTCCTGGGCTCAAGTGATCCTCCTGCCTCAGCCTCCCAAAGTGAATGTTTCAGAAGAGATCCAGAAAAAGGAGACTGGCGATGAGGATTCCAGGCATGTGCCACCATGCCTGGCCTCTGTCAGGAAATTGCATCTCACTCAGGTAGTTCAGATAAGAGATTTAATAAGGGGACAACTCCCAGAGGTGCGGTCATGGCTGAGGGACTCGAGGCACCCAGTGACATGCAAAGGCAGGAAGCTGCTTCCGATAGCCCAGCAAAAGCAGAGCTGTGGAGGAGGGGCTGCTCAGCAGGAGCTGTAAGCACTGAGGGATACAGGCCCTGCCAGAAACACAGGCCAGAGTATAGGGAAGAGATACAATGACCCCGTTGTCTTCCTCTGATCCTCCGTGGGTGTCTCCTAAAGGCCAAACCCAGTCAGATGCTGAGGGCAGGGGTGCCTGGGTGATATAGTCCATAGAGGGCACAGGCAGGGCAGGAAAGGGTGGAGACTGGATTTGGGGTGGGTGGGGAAAAATGGAGAAAACACATGTGATACTTTAGAAATCTGTTTTTTGTGCTCAGATAGGAAAGTCCAAATTTCTTTTCTGGCCATAGGCAGGGCCCAGGTGGGCAGTGTGGGTGGCAGGTATGTGACCTTATAGAGTGGCTTACATCTAGTAGAGGTAATGATTACCTTGTTAAAGGTGATTGGCTGGACTCCCCGGAAAAGATGGGGCCTCTCCATGGAAGCCTAGCTGCCCCAGTGCTTATGACAATCGATCCTGGTCAGCCTATGATCAAACCAGGAGAGGGGCTGGTGCTTCTCCCACCATGAATACTGCCTTGGGGTATTCTGCAGCTAGCTTACACATCCTGGAGCCGCAAGCCTCAATCTCAGCCCCCACGGTGCCGGGAAAGAGCAGCCTCTCCTAAGCATGCATGCTGAGCAATGGTATAGGGCTGGTGTTAGGTACTGACAAGTCATGTTACTCTTATGTCTCATCACTGATCACACCAGGGAAGGAGCTGGAAAGCTGTGCAGCCCAAAGTCTAGTTCTGTTTGACTTCTGTGCACTGCTTTACATGGGTCACAGAGAAACTGATCCTCTCTGCCCTGGGAACTCTGCTTTGTCAAATCTGGTGTATGTGGACTACTTTGCCATTTGCTGTTGTTTGCAAGATGCTGGGGGTGAAGCTCAGAATACCATAAATGGCAGCGGGGCTCCCACAGCTGACATGGACAGTTCTCCTGTTCCTCAGACCTCCAGCCAGCACCTCCTTTAATCAGCTGCATGCCAGCTCATGGAGCCAAGATGACTGCACCCTATGATGTTTTGCAAAGTGAGGTGATCAGTGGGATGAATATTGAATGTTGTGACTCAGGATGTTTGACATTAGTGCCTCACCTGTGGCTCAGCGGGCAGACGTCACAATGGGCTGACAAAAAGGAAAAGCAAAATAGATGTGCCCGTGAAAAACATGGTTACATAAATGCCCTTGAATAAATTAGTAATATTTATTTGTGGTACACTGTAAGTTGCTCATTGATGTCCATATTTATTTCTGACTGCTTTGCAAGTGGCTCAATTTTGTCTTGCATTCCTCCATTGGAAATAAAGCTTTGACTTCCATTCATTTTCTTTGGGCAGAAGGTATTGTGGGGAAAATGTGGCTTTTCTGTTGCACTGAAGCCCACTTTGTCAGGGATCCAAGTGGCTATAGCAACTAAGTCTCCTGTTGAATCTTCCTCTAGACTCAACCCCTGAAAATTAGTTGGAACAGATTAGAGAGGGCTCTGTGAAATGCATCTTTTGGTTTCAGAGGGGCAGTGAGCTGGAAGGCTCATCCGTTCTTTGATCCTTCATGACTTCTCTGATCCTGCAAGTCGGTGTGACTCATCTCATACAAGGTTTTGTTGTTTCACTCCCTTGGAAACTGTTGGACTGTTATAAATAAAGCCCACTCCTAGCTGTCTTGACCTTTGGCCTCTCAACTGGATTCTGCAGACCTGAAAGCCTCTAGAACCCCGGACGAGTGCTGAGGACTCTTTCCAAATGTGCAAGGCCATGTCTGTAAAAACAAACCACTTTGTGTGGTATTAAATTGATTTCTTTAAATGGGATGAATCAAGCTTCATTCTTTCCCTTGAATCAAAGGTTTGGTGGGTGGAGAGACAGCTTGAACTTCTGTCACTTCCTGGGGACCATCGTGTATCCGCTTGGATGCTCTAAGGAGACCAGGAATCACGGGGTCATGGGGAACTGGGGCAGCAGGGATGTCTCTTGGAGGCCCTGCCAAAGGCCATGTTGTCATCAACATATTTTGAGTGCTCACTACTTGCCAGTCATTAAAGTAGATATTTTCGTATGTCTCTTTTTGCATCTGGGGAAGTGGAAGCCCAGAGATTTAAACATTGTGCTCAGTTTGTATTGTTAGTAAGTTGTGTATTCAGGATTCAAACTCGGGTGATCTGCCTTCAGAGCGTATGCTCTATATTGTGAAATCAGTCTGCTGCTTCCACCTCCCTTTGATTCCTGATGGAGGAGGCAGGGCTCACAGGGAGTGGTGCGCTTGGTATAAGAGAGGGTGTTAGGCGGGGAGAATGAGGGTAGAGAGGAAGGTGACTTGATAAACTCTCACTCACTAATGTGCTAGTGATGCAGTGTTACAGTGACCTCTGGCATTTTAATTTAAAAAGAGGTTGAAGAGGCCAGGCACGGTGGCTCATGCCTGTAATCCCAGCATTTTGGGAGGCCAAGGCGGGCAGATTGCCTGAGGTCAAGAGTTCGAGACCAGCCTAACCAACATGGTGAAATCCTGTCTCTGCTAAAAATACAAAAAAATTAGCTGGGCGTAGTGGTGGGCGCCTGTAATCCCAGCTATTTGGGAGGCTGAGGCAGGAGAATCACTTGGACCTGTGAGGCAGAAGTTGCAGTGAGCCAAGATCGCACCTCTTCACTCCAACCTGGGTGACAGAGCAACACTCCATCTCAAAAAAAAAAAAAAAAAAAAAAGAAAGAAAAAGAAAAAAACGGTTGGAATGGTTGAAGAGAGAGAGAGGGCCCTCCTTAGACACCACTCCTTGAGACCTTAGGAAGCTGAAGGAAGCAGGTGAGGACTATCCCATTTGCTTTCCCTTGGAGGACTGGGCTCTATGAAGCTGGTCTCTGAAGTTTGCTTATTTTTCTTCTAGAGGCATGTCATTTATTGAGCGTCTAGGATGTATAGGGCCCAAGCCAGGCATTGTGAAAACCACCATGATGAGCATAGAACGGTTCTTGCTCACTGGGAACCAGACGGCCCCTGCATGTAGAGGACTGTGCAAGGAGTCCAGAAATGCAAAATTTGGGTTGGGTCAGGGATTAATTTGGGCCTGGAGGAAGTTAGTGAGGGCATCAAAGAGCCTCTGGCATTCCAGCCTTGCACCTTGAAGGGTGAGGTGTTCTGATGGGTAGAGAAGAGTTAAGAAGGTGGATGAATAGGAGCAGGCCCAGGTCCAGGCCATGTTTACCGTAATTACGGATGACAGTGAATAGAATGTTTGTGTCTCCCCCAAATCTATATGTTGAAATCCTAATCCCCAAAATGATTATATTAGAAGGTGGGGTCTTTGGGAGGTAATTGGGGCATGAAGTTTGAACCCTTATGAATGAAATTAGTACCCTTATAAAAGGGGCCCCAGAGACCTCTCTTGCTCTCTTTCTGCCATGTGAGGATACAAGGATAAGTTGGCAATCTGTAGCCCAGAAGAGGGTTCTTACTAGAACCTGACCATGCTGACACCCTTATCTCAGACTTCCAGCCTCTGGAACTGAAACATAAGCTTCTGTTGTTTATAAGCCGCCCAGTTTGTGGTACTTTAGTATAGCAGTGCGAACTGGCCAAGGCATGGATACATTTGCCTACATTCTGGCCCGCTTTGTTTCCTATGAAAAGAAAACCTTAGCAAGTTAATAGACTGCCAATAGCAATGTTGTATACTACTGTGGAGAGATTAAAAAAAAATAAGTTTAAAAAATATTTACTTGAAAATAAATTATAAAATTCTAAGTAATCAAACATTTAAAAACTTTGGTTTCTATGGCAGTTGAATAAACAATACTTCCTGAACCACTTCTTAAATTAGATTTTTTCTAGCTCTAAGTTCAGAGTTCTGGTGTATTTAGGGCTTGGGGAGTTTTCTGGGGCCACATTTATTGCTTGGGCCTGCTTCTCCTTTCCACCTCTTCTTTTCAGGTATTGAAGGCTTCTGATCAGCTGCATGTTATAATTGCCCTAGCAGTGGGACTGTGTGTGGAAGGAAGCATTACTTTGTGTTTTGAAGTCTTGAACTCTCCCAACTGAATGTGAAATGCTCTGGTATATATCCTATCCTTAAGAAGGTGCTCTCCTGCAGCAGATTTGTGTGGCTTTCAAACTGAAAGTGAAGAGTTTTGAAGGCTCTCCATGTAGGATTATTTGATCAAGTGAATCCCTCAAAGTTTTGTTGTTGTTGTTGCTGCTGTTGTTTCTGTGTGTGTGTGTATGTGTGCGTGTGTGTGTGTGTGTGTGTGTGTGTGTGTGTGTATTTCAAGCAATTAGGGGAGGTTACCATGGCAAGAATACCACACATGTAACCTCCTCTTCCAAACAGCATTACTCAGTGATGTTCTCTCAGGCCCCTTCAAAGTGTCCTTCAATATTCCCCGAGAGGATCAGATGTCCTGCATTTTCTTGTTTTTAGCATAGGTTCTTGTCCAAATATGGGATGCTTGAAAGTTTTGGCCCCATTTTAAGTTGTGTTATTTTAAATTAGTAAAATGAAGGCATTAATACTTTAAAAAATAGCCTGGGTCATCAAATTATCCATTTGTAGTAACTATTGATCTCCCACAGACCAGCTTTCTAGACTACGCCACATAAAGGTTGAAATTTTGACTTGCTGTCTGGAGAACACTTTGAATAGAGAAAGCTCAAAGCACCTTGGATTCCTTTCATTCTTGGGGTCATTGTTTGGTGTTTTATTCAATGAGTACTTCCTAAATATGTTTACAGAGGAAGACAGGCTCAGCATGTTATCTGGAAGTGGCGGTGTACACTCAGACTCATGATATGCTGTTAGAAATGTAAGCTGGAGGGGGTATATGTGTGTGCAATTTGAAACTGAGGGTACAGTATTAAACTTGGGTTTTTACAGCACATACATATTACCCCAAAATACCTCTAGTCAGACCAAGTTAGGATGATGTTTGTTAGGCAACTTGTGAGAGTAAGGTCTTAGATTTCATAATGTAAAGTCCTACTAGGAGATTAAAGATTGATAAAACAGAATACATTCTACTGCTAGGTAAATTGTTGATGGCAGGTCAAAACAATAAAAACAGATCTATTTATTTAGACAACTATCATATTCCATTGCATCTAAGATGGCATCAGTGTGATATGTACCATTATTTTGAGTGTATCATTAAGGAAAAAAATTCTTCCAATTAATCTCTGATATAATGTTTTTGTAGCACTAGAATTTTTTATTTTAATTTTTTATTTCTGTAGATTTTTGGGAAAGAGTATTTGGTTACACGAGGAAGTTCTTCAGTGATGATTTGTGAGATTTTGGTGTACCCATCACCCAGGCAGTATACATTGCACCCAATTTGTATCTTTTTATCCCTTACCACCTTACCACCCCTTCCCCCAAGTGTCCAAAGTCCATTGTATCATTCTTATGCCTTTGCATCCTCATAGCTTAGTTCCCACTTATAAGTGTGAACCTACGATGTTTGGTTTTCCATTTCTAAGTTACTTCACTTAGAATAATAGTCTTCAATCCCATTCAGGTTGCTGCAAATGCTGTTAATTCATTCCTTTTTGTGGCTGAGTAGTATTCCATTGTGTATGTCTCTATCTATCTATCATCTATCTATCTATCTATCTATCTATCTATCTATCATCTATCTGTATCTATCTATCTATCTATCTATCTATCTATCTATCTATCATCTATCTATCCATCCATCCATCTATCTATCTACCACAGTTTCTTTAACCACTTGTTGATTGATGGGCATTTGGGCTGGTTCCATATTTTTGCAATTGCAAATTGTGCAGCTATAAACTTGTGTAGCACTAGAATTTTTACTCGCACTTACTGAAAACACCCTTTTAGGCTTATTTGGATATAGATATTTATCATTTAGAACTTTTAAATGTTCAAAAGAAAGAAAAATATAAACTCAACAAATTGGTTAAAATATTCCTAAAATGTCTCTACATTCACATCTGATCCTCCTAAATCACATGCCAATGCTATCCATGTTTTTTTTTTTCACAGAGTATTGTCTGGGTCATCAAAATCATCGGTAGTACAGCATTTCTTAAAAGAGAACTCCACGACTGTCTGTCTTTAAGATTCTCTTTCCAGATTCACTCATCCTGCAAATGTTAATGTGTGCATGTCATCAGTGACGATTACAGCATGATGATGACATCTCATCTTCATTGATGTTAACAAGTGAAGATGTGCATTAGTGAAATAAGCTAAAAAATTCATGAGCATATAAATACAAATAAAAATTCTAGGTCAGTCCCTCAGAGATAGACTCTTCCTGCCAGAAGTCTTCAGAATAACGTTAAGTATTAATTCACTAACCTGAAGAGATGTGACTGGGAAAAACCTTTAGTTTAGAGGTTCCTCAAAATTTTGAGCTTGTCAGAATTTTAACTGGCTTATTTATTAAGAATGTT
The DNA here is from genome assembly GCA_963573385.1 of Cacajao melanocephalus. Taxonomy (NCBI): domain Eukaryota; kingdom Metazoa; phylum Chordata; class Mammalia; order Primates; family Pitheciidae; genus Cacajao; species Cacajao melanocephalus. The sequence continues at coordinate 44,010 of CAUYLG010024053.1, forward strand.
AACTCCCAGGTCCACCCCGACCCATCAGATTGGAGTCCCTGGCTGTGGCATTTCTGACAAGCTTCCCAGGACACTCTCATGCAGGTGGTGTGGGGAATTGCTTTGAGACACACTTGCTGAGACCTGTCACAGGCATCTTCAGCTGTGGTGTACTAAGCTGTCAGATCACAGGCTTGGAGACTTCAGGAAGTCCGTGGCAGCCAAAGAAAAAAAAAGTAAGGCTTCATTGGGAACAGCCTAGGAAGCAAGGAGCCAAAATATTTTGACACCAGATTAGAGTGAGTCTGAAACTGCCAAATCCCTAAAAAGTCTTAAATAAGGGGCTTGGAAGTTATGTTTCTAATTCCTCTTCATCTAGTGGTTAACTTTTTTTTTTTTAAAATATTCAATCATTTATTCAACTCACATGTCATATAAAAGGCTTAGGCCATTTATCCCATTTATCACAGGACAAACTGATGAGTTTGGTGAGGGTGGTCCTGATTAACATTTTATTACATCATAAAAGGGGTCAGTCTAAGGTTGGGCAAAAAATTTCATGTCATTAGAGAAGCAAAGTAGGAGAATCATTTCCTCTGATTCTTGTGTTAATCAGAAATTCCATCTTTCTAAAATTTTTTAGTGGAAATTCCAAATATCTTAGCAATAACTTCTAACATGACTTTAAAAATCTGTGTTCTCTTATTCTCTAGTTCTAGTGCCTAAATAAATTCCAATGCCTACGCTAATTCTTTAGTCATGTCGGAAACTGGTGGTGTTTGTCACCTCATGCTTGGATGGGGCGAGGCAGACTGCTAGGAGGGGTGGTGGAGTTTTCCTAAGGAAGAATGTTGAAACTCAGTCATCATGGTTTGCTGTGAATTAAGTGAATGAAAAGCTAGACCATCTTGCAGAATGAGAGAGGAACGGAGGACTGGGTGAGACCTGAGAGAGCCACTGGTTTATTTTTTTTCATGGTTTAATTTGTCTTATAGAGTAAGTAATAATGTTTTACACCTTTACAGTAATTTAGTTGACACTCATGTTTTTAATCCACATTCTCTTTTGATCTCAACGTCTCTTTGAGAAAGGGAAGGCATTTCTCTTCTTTATATTTTATTGAGAGAAAATGACTTAATGAGGAAGGCTGGTTGGTACCTTACCCATGGCTGATTATGGAACTGGGAATCCAACCCAGGTCTTCTGGTCCTGAGTTCAGAGCTACTTTTGCTACTCACACTGCTTCTTATGTCAGGGTTGCACATGGTGCTTCTGGATAGGGGTTCATATTTGCAGCTAGAGGGACACTGTACGAAAGTGGAATCTCTTGCAGATGGAGTCCGAGATTCAGAACCCTGATTTGACAAGGAGCTAGCTGTTAGAAAGAAAAGCTTTCCTTGACTCCCCAAGTTAGAACCTGCCAGAACTGGGGGCAAAGAGGAGAAGAAGGCATCTTGGTGAGTGAGAGTTCCTCATGCTTCCAAGCCAGACTTCCTGGCTCTAAAAAAGTTCCTAGCAGTGTGAACCCAAAGTTGAAGTTTCTAGATTTGAACAGGGCTAAAAAACAACTCAACTCTGTGGCTGCTTCCTCAGAGACTCCATTGGAGTAAAAAATCTAGATATAGTGCCAGGTTCTCTGAGGGGTGCCCAGACATTCTGGGTTTGCTGCAGACACTGTGGGTGTCCTGTCCTTATCTTCTCACAGTCACTCACACACCCTCATACTCAGAGCTCCTGCAGGGCTGTGTGTGATGGCACCCCAGCTGCCTATGAGGTTGACCTGCTCATCAAGAAAAATCAGAGAACCCTCATTCAAGCAAGAAGCCTAATTAAAACAGATGCATTTTACTTTGCTCTTCTAAGCAGGTGTAGCTTTTGAAAATTGCCTGCAAATCATATATTGGTACATTCAAATTCCACTTTACTATTAAAATTGTCTTTATTAAAAATGGAAACTTAAAGAATTAGAGAGATTTCTTTTGGGAAAATATTTGTTCCAAGACATAAGATCATATTTAAAGAATGAAGCCAATCTCAGAAGTCACGATGCTTTCATATCTGTTGCCCTGTTTGGGCCTCTTATTATTGAGGTGTTGAGGAGGGAGGAGAGGTCTAAGGTATGTGGCATGTGACTTGCCTAAGATCACATACCTTGGCAGTGGCAAAGCTGTTTCTAGCGGCAAAATGTACTCAAGGCAGGAGGCTCTGGGAAGATTCCTCAGGCCCTGGGCTTTGACAGATGACCTGTGACTGCCGTGAATCCCAGCCAGTTTGGCAGATGTATGTCGAGTTCCTTTGGCTATGAGGGGCCCCCATGAACTTCACAGGGTGGATGTGATATTGCCAAGCCCAAGGTCAAGAGGACAAATTTGGTTAGCTGTGCAGGAACTGCCGCAATGGGACTACAGTCTTTGCTCAGGCTCCATCCAATCTTCAACATCTTCTGCTGTTTCTGAAAACCTCTACTGCATTCCCACAAATAAGCACTCACATTCTGCTGTCTAACCCAGCCTAGCCTGCCCAAGCATCTGGGCCTCACTTTGCTTCTCCTGGTGGAAAGAGAAAGAAAGGGAACACACTGACGCCCATATAACTTACTACCATCTGAAGATGATTCTGGGAAACAGTTGGTTCTTTTTATGTGTTTATTAAGTATTAAGCTCTTACTGTGGGCTATACCTAGTAGGTACATGCAAAATTGCTATCAGCTGGTGTCAAAGCAGGAAGACTTTCAGATGGTATCAAAAACCACAACCCAAACTCACCTAAAAACTGAGTCACCTAAAATATACATGTAAATGTCTCCACTTGCTCCTCCAAACTTTATACCCTCAAGTCTGCCTTTGTAATTCAATTTAAACCAGATTCTCTGGTGGAGCTGGTTTGTTAGGAAGGCATAGGAAGTATGGTACAATTCAATTCACTTTAGCATAAGCCACCTCCTGTGAGTCCAGTACCTGCCCAGGGCCTTTCCCATTGGACTGACTACCTTTACTGATCCAGAAAAAAAAATCCTTGGTATGTGGTTAGAAGCAATCATAATGTACAAAATAAACACAAAATATTCATGCACATTACCAAGGCTTATTTCTTTGACTGACACAATACCAGATTTAGGAAAAAAAAATCAAAGTGGCATTTTAAGTATACAGGGTACACTGGGTTATACAGCTATTTGGTTTTATCTTTTCTCTGCCACCATTGCAAAACACCATATGCTATATCCTTTGGATCCAGAGATGGTACAGGTTGACCCACCTTAGTATGAACTTACATTTTAGGAGTTATGAAAATCTTGTGCAATTCCTCTTGCCCTTTCTCACTCTTTGACTTGACAACTGATATACAGGCAAAGCAAGGTGTTGAGATGTGACAGCCCCCAGCACAAAGCAAATGAAATGGGTGGACCTCATGCCCTCACCATCAACAGCTTTGCCAGCAACTTACTGTTTTTTAATGCAGCTTATAGTTGGCTCCTTGGTTGCTCAGGCTCCCATTTCCTAACCCTTTGTGGTCATTGCTAATTTTCCAAATGGAATTCATTGATCTGGGCTCAAGCCTGGGAAGACAGAAATCAACTAGATAAAAATCTCACAGGGATTGTGCTGGGACAAAGGGTTTTTGTTGGGTCTTGGAGGAACTGAGTGTTCCCCTAAAATGAATTGTTAGGCACTGCGTATTGAGATAGTTCCACCACTGGTGAACCCTATTGGGCATATTTTCTACACTTTCCTGTGCATTGTATTTTGGCTTACTGTTTGGATTTGGTACTCTCAACTTACATCTTCTCTTTGTTTAGTTGTCATTTACTGAAGGTATTATCAATTTGGTTTCTCTTTATCTTCCATCGTGGAAGAGTTTCGTGTCTTTATGTGCTATTCAGGAGGATAAAATCCACTCCATTCCTTCTGCATTACATCTAGTATAGCTTACCATGTCACCCACGTTGGGCGCCTGTTTGGCATCTGTATGGATTTGATTTTACAATCCTTAATCCAGTCTCCAGAGCTTGTTGGTCTCAAGGCTGAGTCCTGGCTTCACCATTTGCTAACTGTGTAATGATGGACAAGTTACTTAACCTCTCTAGGCCTCAGTTTTCTCATATCTAAGATGGGGATAAGAATAGCACCTAGCCGGTGATTCCTGCTACCTGGGAGGCTGAGCCAGGACAATCGCTTGAACCTGAGAGGTGGAGGTTGCAGTGAGCTGACATCGCACCACTACACTCCAGCCTGGGCAACAAGAGAGAAACTCTGTCTCAAAAAAAAATGTATAGCACCTAGCTCTTGAGATTGTTTTGAAAGTTAAATGTGGTAATCTACATAAACTGCTTAGCATGGCATCTGGGAACACAGTCAGATCTCTGTAAAGGTCAGATATTATTATTAACCACTATTCCAATTAACTACTCCTCAGAAAGTGGTGTTCAGTAACAAGGAACATTTTCCAGAGTCAGCCTAAATTGTGACCTAGGCCATTGGAACTATTGGCCATGAAAGCGCAATCATGTATTGTAATCAGCAATAGAACAGGTGGCTCTGACATTAGACTGACATCTGTTCAATAGAGGGATGCTGGGCAAATTAACTTCTTTCTGACTCAGTTTCTTCTTTTAAAAAATAAGCATGATAATAGCAGCCACTTCATAATATTGTGATGAGAAGCAAATGAGTTAATACATGTAAAATGTTTAAGCTGTTAACTCAACAGATATTACTCATTATTGAAGACATCAGAATGTGCCACCTGCTAAGTAAGTAAGTGCTTCTGGGGAGATAAAGTTAAGAGTATTTCAAATTGAATTGTAATGAAAATTTGGAAAATTTGAAGCTAAAACTATTGATTTCATTTCCTACTGCCTCATTTCTCTGTAGTCTGACTTAAGCTACCTGTATTCCCCTAAAATTGCATTTGCAAAAGCCGATCATCAAGTTACATCCAATGCCCACTATGCCTCATCTTCTAGGGGAAACAAGAATTTTCAAAGTCGGCTAGCCTAACACCATCAATTCTCAAAAGAGGAAACTGAGGCCAAGAGAAGTCCTGTGAATTTCTCACAGTTCATTTGTGACAGACCAAGAATTGCCCACTTTACTGGGTTGTTATTTACTAACTGACAGTGGGTCTATTTCTCTTTTGATAAGTGAGGTGAGGGCATGGAATTCAACATGTGTTTGGTTAGGAACTCCCCTCTCTCCTCTTTAACCTTGCTTAATAAGGCCCTGGTCCAGTTGATATTTTAAGAGGACTACTCTGTTCTACTCTGTTTTCCCAGAGGGACCTAGGTGCAGAGACCCTCCGTAGCACGCAGACCTTGTTTCCTGAGGGGTAATGTTTCCCTTCCCTGTGACTTGCCTCTTGGGGGCTGTGTTCCGATTTTCCTGCTGGGCTACTTGTTGCCCTGGGCTGGCTGCTGTGCTTGGCAGTTTTTAGTGAGGGCTGTGATAGATGCCAGGAGGTGAGAGGAAGGGCTCCAGGGGCACTCAATCATTGGACAAGCAGACTCAGTGATGGATGAGCCTTCCCTCCAGGGAGTTTTGGATCAGAAATCCAACTGATAAGTTTTTCCAGAATTGAGTAACCCAGAAGCAGTGCCAAATGGGTCTTACCTCTTATGTGGCTTTTTGTATTGATTTTAAAAGAAATTCTCAGAGGCAGTTCCACATTTTACTAGAAGCACAGCTATATCCACAATAGACTTAGTTATATGTGACATGAATTGCTCTAGAAGTAACATTTGATGAGAGGGGTGAGAGGAAGGAAGAGAGGGTCTTAAAAAATATCCCTGTCAAAATATTTTCTTTCTTCTAAGTATTAAAAAGACACAATATAACCCTTTCTTTTTTCAAATGATCTCAAAGCTACTTATTGAGGGGAAATACCAAATGTTTATTATTTTTTTTGAAGAAGCTTCTTCGGTCCTGATGATTCATGTTGATATCATTTTACTCCTGACTACAGAGGCTCTGAGACAAAGCTACACTTCAAGTGATATGCCGGGGTCAGAACAATTCCCATCCTGAAGGAGGGTGTGCGACCTTCTTTATTCCTCCTTCACAGTCGTCCTTGAGCCCTTGAGACGGATGTGAGTGAGTTTTTCAGTCCTCATGCAAAACAACCATCTAAACATAACAGATGACATCAGCTTGGGCTTTTCAATTCCTGGATGGCAGCAGCGTGTTAATCCAGCCTTCATCCTGGATTTCATAAACTAAAACAAGAGAGCCTGGCAGGAGGACAGCACTGCTGCTGGGTTGAGGAAATTGATGACGGGAAAGCATGCGGGCAACTCAGTGTATAAAACTCATAAACTTGTAGGCAGAGGCTCAGCTACCAGTTTGGACGGCTGCTTCCCACCAGCAAAGACCACAACAGGGGAGCCGAGCCTGACACAGCTGGGAAACATGAAGAGCGTCTTGCTGCTGACCACGCTCCTCGTGCCTACCCACCTGGTGGCCGCCTGGAGCAGCAATTATGCTGTGGATTGCCCTCAACACTGTGACAGCAGTGAGTGCAAAAGCAGCCCGCGCTGCAAGAGGACAGTGCTCGATGACTGTGGCTGCTGCCAGGTGTGCGCTGCAGGGCGGGGAGAAACTTGCTACCGCACAGTCTCAGGCATGGATGGCATGAAGTGTGGCCCGGGGCTCAGGTGTCAGCCTTCCAATGGGGAGGATCCTTTTGGTGAAGAGTTTGGTATCTGCAAAGGTAAAGATCCCTTACGTCTCTTCTCCTGGGGCATGCTGAGAGCTTTTAGCCAGCTTGGGAGGTGAGGTGGCTTTGCTCCTCAAGACTAAGAGGAAAAAGGCAGGTGGGTTCTTGACAAGGTACCACACAGGTATTGTCATGGGTAGAGATGGAAAAGTAGCAACTGAGACCAGTGTGCAGGAAGGCAGAGAAAGAAATGCCACATTTTACTCATTACCTTATGAGATTGCAAAAAGAAAGTTGCAGTGGAAGATTGTGTTGGCTCCTTTCCTGGATAACTTTAGAAACTTGACAGGTAATCTGTTAAGGATGGCTTAGGTGCTCTCTCCTCTGAGAGGCAGTGATTACAAAGGTCTGCACTAGATAACCTCTTGGAATGGTTTCTAGCCCCCAGATTTAGTGATTCTTTGATCTTGAAAGGGTCCACAGGCTGGAGGGCCCCTCTCAAGATCAAATATTTCTGATGAACGCAAATGCACTTTATGGAATAGAGTGAGCTTAAGTCATCTAACAAAATAACTTATTCTTCAAAGAGGGTCCCCTGAAGTATAAAGCAAACCTCATCTGACTTTATAAAGGTTTTGGTCATCTGGAAAAAGAACAGATGGTGTTAAGACAAGGAAAAATAACAATAAAGAAAAATAAAAACTGGAAGTCTGTGAAGAATGAGGTTGGCCACTTACACACTTGAAGAAAAACTTCATCAGGTTGAAATTATAGCTAAATAATGTAGTTACATGTTTGTAGAATTTATTTTAAACTTAGTGACTGTAATTTAAAATGTTTAACATTTTTTAAATGTTTAGAATCAAAAGAATGATGATTTAAAAATACTCTATGTATAGATACCTCATGATCTCATTATGAAGAGCTATTATTAAGATGCAACACATGCTATAACCCCATCCATCAGTTGTATAATACAAGGAAGCTTTCAAAATTATAAAAAGGACTGAGAAATTTCTAAATAATTCTTATGTTTTATGTATTTAATACAATTGTATTTTTATGAATGATATTCATCCAGTATTGAGCTAATATCATTAATTCTCCTGCTTCTTAGACGTATAATGTATAAATTAATCATCTTTTAATTTGCAAAACATACAAAATTAAGAAAACAAATTCTTGAAGTATTAGGAGAGTTTTATTTTTTGCTTATTTTTGTTTATATACAATAAGAAATAGAATGTTGAGAAAATATTTTGTTTGGTGAACACATATGCATGTTTCTTTCAACTGAATAGAATCTGTATATTTCATAAATTACGGGGCTTATTGACCAAGAAAACAGTACTTCATATAAGGAAATTAGGGAGGAAGTGGTTAACACAATCATACTCATGATATAGCACGTATATGCAGTGGATTGCTTTTTCTCTTGGCATAAAATGCCTTTGTACATGTGATTGTAAATGTACAATTACATATGGGCAAAGAAACAAGCTGTGTGGCATCTGGAGTCTTTAGCACTGTAGTATTTTACTGAATGATCAAGATACTAAAAAGATATTTAAGATTACTCTTTTTGGCTTTCTTCAGATTGCTGATGAATCTAGTTTTAAGCGTTTTTCTCTCTGCTGGAAATAGGAGACTGTGTGAACCTTAGCAGCTTGAGATAGAGATAATGCATTTTAAAAGAACATCCACATGAAAACTGTAAACCAGCTACATAGCCAAATGTCTTCTAAATATTCAGATGTCTGTCAACATCTTGCCCAGATAACAATTAACAGCCAACACATATTTAATGAACACTTACTATCTTCGCAGCATTGTTCAGTACATCAGGGTATACACTAGAAGTATCACTGGGAATTTGGTTAAAGTGTTAGTTTTCAGTATCACTGCAAGCACAGTCAAATCCCAGTCCTGTGTGCTTTTCTGAAATAGACCTTTTCAGGATCCCTTTTTAAGATCTCTTCTTCCCAGCAGAGAGAACAGTGTTCAAAACCAGGTTCCTCTGTGATCTGAACCATATTGAAAAGAGCACTCTTAGATCTCTTTAAAAAAAGATATCTCATTAATGAGTCAGTGGAGTACTAAACTGCTAGAGACTCAGATGCCTTACAATTTGTTCTTTATGCACCTGTGATTGTACATTTACAACGTATTTTCACAAGAGAATATTCTGTATCTATTCCGCTGGCTTTTAAAGGTTGGTTAGTCTACTGAGATGCTGTTTATCCTAAAAACAGCATTTTAAATAATTTAATGCATTTTAAATACATGACTTTGTCCCCTTTATTTCAATGTAGGATTGTTTTAGCATAAGTAAAGGCACTGGAGCTCTAAAAGCTTCTAGTTTTTGATAGGTGTACAAACCCTCAGGGAGTATAAGCCCTTAGCTTTCTTGTTCATTTAGCATCTTGCATGTTAGCCCTGCAGAGGATTTTACTAGTGAGCCCTCTTAACTACTGAGGGAGCCAGGCAAGTTGTATGGCCTGCCATTTCTACAGATAAGGAACTTGATAGGGGTTGGAGCAGTTGGAGGATTGATTGCTTCATGGTGAGCTAGGATGATAGCTCTCTCAGCCTTGATTAGTTTGAAGCCCTTTCCTATACACTTAAAACAATAAATTGTCAGTGAATACAGTAGATTCAAAGATAGCATCACATTTTTAAAACTCTTTGGGGAGCTGATGCATGTATGTCTGTTCAATTTCCCACCTTTGCTGAGCTGCTACAGAGGTCATCTGTGAGAATCTATTGGTCTCTAAGCAGAACATAATAAAGACTGGTCCAAGGAGACTGGTTGTATGTAGTTGTCTTCAATGTAACTTTATCTCATGACACTAAGCCCGAGGCATCCATTATCGGGTCTTAATGTGTGATTTTATATTTATGACTCTAAATTTCAACTTTCAAATTCTGGGTTTGGAGAATTGGATTTTATTTTACAGTCAAGATTCATGAGGTTGGTTCAAATCATAAGGCTATGCACACAGGGCTGTTAGGATGGAGATGTATTTACAACAAGCAGTGCCCTCTCCAACCTTTCCTTTGTCCCCAGAATGTCCTTATGGCACCTTCGGGATGGATTGCAGAGAGACCTGCAACTGCCAGTCAGGCATCTGTGACAGGGGGACGGGAAAATGCCTGAAATTCCCCTTCTTCCAATATTCAGTAACCAAGTCTTCCAGCAGGTTTGTTTCTCTCACAGGTAAGCCGTGATTGTGGTGTAAGCATTGGAACAATAGTTTCGTTTCAGTGTGAATAACTTAGAAAATATCTGTGAGTAGAATAAGATATGGATTGGAATGATTTTATTTCCTTTGCTTTACTCAGGGGAATGGTGGGTGGTAGCTGAGTCTGGTTGCCGTTTCTGTTTTCTAAAAAGAGCCCATCGATAATTTTGACGTTTATATATAGTTTCTCATAAAGTTTACCTAGTTTAAATATGATTTATAGGAGGATAAATATGATTGATTACTGAAAATCTGTAATTAAAAAAATCAACTGAGATAAAAAGTTCTTTAAATTCTTCAGTGATCTGTTTTGTATATTTACTAGACAAAACTATTTATCTCCCAACTTCACATAGAAAAAGTACTGTGAGGAATTTATTGGATAAGCTTTAAGAGCCAAGATAGAAAATATAGAAGTTTTTTTTTTTAACCAAATGAAAGCATTTAAATGGAATAATTCCAAATGTTTTTATGGATTTTGGAGAGACTAAGAAATAGTATCTGTGATTGAAATTTGTGAAATGAATGAAACTCATGTGCTGCTTGTTAGTCCATGTGTATTTTTTATACAGGTGTTAGAATGTGAGGAATACACAACCTATGAGATGGTGCTATGTACATAATCATTTGTCTTGTTGAATAAACGGCCAGTACAGGAGAGCTCCATTAAATTGAAAGTAGCTCATTTAAAGCAACATGCATCATTAAAGCTTAGGCCTCCATTGCACAGAATGGTGACTATAACTAATAATTATTATGTATTTCTAAATTGCTAAAAGAATAAAATTTAAATGTTCTCATCACATACAAAAAAGTATATGAGGTGATGGATATGCTATTTAGTGTGATTTAATCATTCCACAGTGGAGACATATATCAAAGTATCATAATGTATCCCAAATATATACAATTATTATGTGTCAATTAAATTATATTTAAAAACATAAAAAATAAACAAATAAAAAGCCCAACATACAGTCACAGAGACTGCTAGTATCAACAAACTATATACTCTTTTTCCACCACAAATATAAATAACAAGTCCATTTTATTTAGTTTTTGTTTTTGGTCTTTTGAACTTCAGATTAATAAAATGTAAACTATTTGGCAAAGGTGCTTGTTTTCTAATTTTACCTCCTTCTGACATATGTGTCAACTAAGCACGTTAAAATAAAGGAAAATATTATACTTTTAAGTGAATTCTTAGTTTTAAGTATGGTGATGCCCATACCAATACTTACATTATAGGTTACACAAAAATATTTCCATATCAAAATTAGGCATTGAGATTCTTTTCAGAAATTTTTGGAAAAAGCAGTCGTTTTCTCTCCTTTCTGACATAGGGTATTTCCTTCCATTAGCTAAAGGTGCAACCAACAAAAGAGGATTATTAGTGTGATCTTGGTAAACCTTAGTCAGGTTTAGGACGGAGAGCAGAAACCCTAAGGACCTCTTGGAGAGGCTGCTTAGGGGCCTTTTGCTTGTGAAACTACATGAGACTTCCAGGTTCATGTGCTGGAGTTTACAGGAGAAGGCTTGGGCTTCAGTCCTGACACAGGCTTCACATCCCTCTGCACAAACCTGTTTGGGCCCAGCCTTTGAGAGCAGGCTAAATGGCTGCAAGCTTCACCAGCGCTAGGACCCCCAGAGGACGAGCTTGTCTTCACCTTTCCACCTACCGGCTGTAGCACTCTTGTCAAACGTGCTTCCTGTCCCCAGTGCTCCACTTAATGTCCTTTTTTTTGGCAATGAGCTTCCCAAGTTGGAAGTTCACAAGTAACTTTTTGTTGGGGAAGGTGTTGGGGGAGTAAGTTCTGGAATGTTCATGGACTTACACATACCTGTCTGCTGGGGCACGCTCATCTTCTTAAAGCATTGCATGTCAGAATGTGCACTGCCAAAGCAAGCACCCCTCACTATTCCTAGAAGTAGAAAATTTCATTTTAGCAAATTCCAAATATTGCGAAGTTTTCTATGTAGAAAATTAAAGGTGCAACCAACAAAAGATGATTTTTAGTGCTATCTTGGTAAACCTTAGGTTCAGGATGGAGAGCAGAATACTCTATGGACCTCTTGGAGAGGCTGCCTAGGGGCCATTGGCTCATGAGACTATGTGAGGCTTCCAGGTTCATGCGCTGGGGTTTAATTATTAACATGTAGAGCGAGAAATGTCTTTATGAAGGTTTACCCATTGGTCTGCATTTTGCCTTCTGAATGCAGCAAAAGCTAATCTTTCATACCAGTTAGAGTGAGAATCTAACTTGAGACCTGTTCATACAACATTTGCCCATTCCATAAATAGTTATTAAGTTGCCTACTGTGTGGCAAGTAGTGTCTTAAGCGCCGGAGATATAGCAGTGTGCAAAATAAAGTCCCTACCTTCGTGAAAGTAGCATTCTAGTGGTGGAGTGAGATAATACAGGAGAAAAGAAAGACAAATGCATGTATAAGATGATGTCAGGTGCAGATAGGTATAGAATACAGTTAGCATGGAATCTTAAATTGATTAAAGATTTCCTTGTAAATTCCATGTAAAACAAAAATAAAGCAAAACCGTGCTGTCTTTGAGCTATAGACATTTGGACATGATTTGTGTTCCGTCTACTTTCAGAGTATGACATGGCATCTGGAGATGACAATGTGAGAGGAGTTGTGAAGGGGAATGCTGCCGAGGCTCCCGTAATGAGGAAATGGTTAAATCCACGCTGATCCTGGGTGCGATTTCTGAGAGAAGGCTCTGTTTTCGTGATTGTTCAACACACAGCCAACATTTAAGGAACTTTCTAAATTATAGCATAAGGACATGTAATTTTTAAAGACCAAACGTGATTTATGGTGGATCCAGAAAACAAAAAGTAGGCTATTTACAATCCATAACATGCGTATGACTGAACACTTTTAGGTATTTGTTAAATATTTGAATGCATATAGATTTGTTAAATGTGTGTGCATAGCAACACTGAAGACCTAAAAATGCAATTTAGGTAATCTAAGATGGAGACAGGTCAACCAAAGAGGGAGCTAGGCAAAGCTGAAGACCACAGTATGCCCATGAGTTCTTTGACTTCAATGTACATTAATGTTGGAATGAAGAGTTAAGAGCAGGAGAAAGTGGGGAGGGAGGGGGTGGGAGCGGGAAGTATAATATTTAGCTCTTCCTTGTGGTAGGTAGCTTCTGTAGAATTTAATTGTGCCTTTTAAAAATTTTTTGACTTCGGGAAGAAGTCAAAATAAAACAACCAGAAAACTCCTGAAGGAAGTAAGATGTTTGAATCTTATGGAAGATTTGAGTAATAAACAGCTTTGAATTGAGAGCTACTTCAAAAGGCTGCTGATATAGTTCCCAGGTTACCTGTATCTGAAGGATGGTTCGGGGGCAGAGGACACGCAGGCACTTCCATAAATGGCCTTAACGAATGCCACCTCAGAGATACAGCTGAGAAGTATTTTACTCACTGGTGGTTTGTGTGTGTATAAAGGTAAATATTTATATATTTTTTATAAACAAATGTGTTATTGCAAGTCTTCTTCCCTCCCTATATTTATCATCCTCTTGAGGAAAGAAATCTAGTATTATTTGTTTAAAATGGTTGTAATAAAGCTGTGACTCTATAAGGTTTTCAGACATCTGAACATAATAAATTTATTATCGGTAATTATAGTAATAACAACAGTAATAAGCATAAGAGAAACCTAGAAAAATAGAGTCACTCTGGATTTCAAAAATGTCAAACAATGAGCAACAGAGAGTCTTTATTTAAATGTAAGTACTGTGACTTAGGTGAATTTTCAACTTAAAGTAGAAAATAACTTTTTAGGAGGTTTGCAAAAAAGAGTCAATTTTCAGCAGGAAACACGTCAACTTTAAAATATAGTTTATTTTCATATTTTTTTCTTTTAAACTTGGTTGAAAAGTGGAATTAGGAGTATATGTGAAAGAATCTTAGCACAAACAAGACTGTTGTGCTAGATATTGTCAGGAAATATTTCAGAAGTATTTTATTTGAAGTGAAGAACTTATTTAAGAACTATTTCACTATTTACCTGTATTTTATTCTTGAATTTGGCCAACAGAGTTGTGAATGTGTGTGGGAAGGCCTTTGAATGTAAGCTGAATAAGCTGTTAGGTTTTGTTTTAAAAGGATAAGTTTATTATTGTTCAATAAAAAAAGAACAAGATACAGCTGCTCTACGTTGATTTGTGATTTTGTTTAATTGCTGAAAATTATTTTAACAATTCATTCAATAAATAAGAACTCTCTTATGCATATTGAAGGACAAGCTCGTCAACAGAATGCTCTGCTCTGGATAAGCCTCTTCTGTCAAAACAGGGGGTCAGGATATTTGCTTCTCTGCCTCACATTTTTCGTCTCCACATTTTTCAGAGCTTCCTAAAAGTAGGTCCCAATATATTAACTCATTCTGCAAAACCACAACAAAGGTAAACATGTCTGTTGGCATCATTAGTTAGCTGTAGAGCTAAGGCTTGAAATAATCATTTCTATTTTGCTACCTGGATGTCTCTTTCACTCAGCACTGAGGTCCTAAACTTAGAGCATTTTTTTCTTCTTTGTCTTGTGTTCTCTTCCTGGATTTTAACATTTACAATGGTAGAAACATTGCCATTAAGCAGCTACTGAGTGCTCCTTTGCACTCTTCCAAGTTCTGTGAGGAAACCCGAATAATTAAATCTCAATCAGTTGTTAGCTGTTTGACTGAAGATTATAGCTCTAAGAATGTCAAACAATTTTTACTTTGATCAGTTTAGGTTTCTCATTCATGTTCCCACTCATAATTAATACTAGCATTTTACTTTCATATATTTTCTAACATTTTTGAAGATGGTTGCTTTTTAGAATACATAGCCAAAGACAAATCTTTCGGTACCTATGAAAGAAGAGAATATTTTACAGCTTTGAAGCTTGAGTATCATATTCAAGAACAGTATATGTTCATTCAGCCTTATGGGCAAATTATGAAAACATTTTAGGTGAATTGATAAAAATGCTAAAAAAAAAGTCTGTATAAGAAAAAACATTCTGTTTGCCTGAATTAATGTATTTTATAAGATGGTACAAATTGGATGTGAATGAGATACACTTAAATGAATGCCAGATATTTACATCCTTATTAACTGAAAATCTCTGTTTTCACCTATGTGCAAGAAAGTCTGAGGCTCCTCTGGCAGGGAGTGATGTTATTTAAAGATCTGTCTTCGCGGTTTGAAGCCCAGCCACAGTCCAAATGCTTCTCTAAGGAAGTGTGGACAGTGGAACAAGAGCTAGGCTAGAGCAGGACTGGCCTCTGTTCCTAGCTCTGCAGTAACCACCTGTGCAACCACAGGCAACAATCAGATGAAACTGGGCCCATTTGCTTTAAGTGGCAGGCGTGTTTTCTAGCTGCCCAGCTTCATGATGCTGGGTGCTCTTCATGGTTTTCAGCCCAAAAGCTAGTACCTGTCTATCCCAAATTTCTCTGTAGTCTCACAACTAATTTTCACAGCAGTGGTCTCCAAAATCTTCGGATCTGTACACCCCTGACTGCATATTTTTCAAATTCAAAATGTTTTGAGCATGTAATTTCAATATATACACAATATCGTATTAATATATTGTGTTCATTATAAAATATACCCTGAAACTAGAAATTTTTAAAATGAAGAGATAAGAGATATAAATAGAAGTTTTGAATTTTCTTTCTACATTTCAATGGACCATTCCGGAAAACACTTGGGAAACAAAAAAATTCCATAGATCAGTGGGCCCAATCTCATTTGATATTGGAGAGAAACCAAGCTGAGGCACAATAAATTTCTGAAATGAATGGGTGATGGATGAATGAATGGGTGATAGGTAGATAGATGAAGGTAGGAAGGATGGATGGGAAGAGGGATGGATGGATGTTGGATGAATGGATGACTGAAGGGCTGGTTGGTGGAGGGAGGGATGAATGAATGAATGAAGCGATGGATGGATGAGTGAGTGAATAAAAGGATGGATGGATGAAGGAATGAATAAATAAAGCATATAACAGGCCCTGTGTCTTCACCAGAGCAGCAGCTGCTCAAGAAGCAGCCAGCCTTTCCTTCTCTTTCATCTGCCAGATCTCTGCCTGCCCAGCTACTTATCTTGCCTGCTGGGTTGTGAGGTGATTGAAAAGTTGGGAGCCTACACAAGTTAGTGAATCTGACAAATAGGTTGTTCAAAGCAACAAAGACAGGAAGTGCTTCTCCCCCAGGCATCGGGGATATCACCAGCGGTAGCAAAAAGGGTAAGATAATTCTCATAGTCAGACCAGGTTGTCATTTCCTGTGAAAGGCAATTTGGGAGGACTGCTCTTTGCATCCTGCATTTTATTCCCTCTTCCACCCCGATCTCCCTAGTAGTAAAGGATCTGTAGATGTCGTTCAACACCATACAGATATCTAGAGGGAGAAGTGATTATTTCTGATTTCCCATCAGTTATCCTAGTCATTAAACTGAGACCTAGAATTAAAAGTGTGCCTGACGTAGAGTGTGGTTCTCAAACTTTAGCATACATCAGAATCACCTGAAAGCCTTGCTGAAACACATATTGCTGATTCAGCAGGTTTGAGGTGGGATCCAAGCATTTTCTATTTTAACAAGTTCCCAGGTGGTGCAGGTGTTGCTGGTCTAGGGATTTATACTTTGAGAGATAAGAAGATCTAGATTTGTCTAGAAAGGAAATAAACTAAGGGGTGGTCAAAACTAATCATTGTTTGGCCTTATGAAAGAATGCATTGTAATATATCATAACTAGCTGGTACACTTAACTTTTTTGAAAACTCTTATTTTGGAGGAGGGGGCAAGATCTTTCTCTGTCGCCCAAGCTAGAGTGCAGTGGCACAATAATAGCTCATGCTAACTTCAAACTCCTGAGCTCAACTGATCCTTCCACCTCAGCCTCCTAAGTAGCTAGGAAGTACAGGCACACACCACCACCCCCAGCTGATAAGTATTTTTTTGTAAAGACGAGGTCTTATTATGTTGCATTATGTTGCCCAGGCTAGTCTTGAACGCCTGGCTTCAAATGATCCTCTTGCCTCAATCTCCCAAAGCACCGGGATTGCAGGCATGAGCCACCATGCTTGGCCTGTTTGAAGATTCTTAACTGTTTAAGCTGCTGAGAGGTCAGAGAAACTTTAAGTTAAACTGTGGGAACTTTATAGGGATAGATAGAGGAGGAACATAAAAGGAGGATGGGAGTAGAAGAACGAGAGACTTGGGAAGTAATCAAGTACTATGGTCTCGTAGGAAAAAAGACATTCAAGAAGAGTGAATGGTGTCATGTGTCAACGGAGAGAAAAGGCAGAACCAGAGTCCTTAGGTAGTCCCTTGTGACCACAGCAGAGCAGTGTCCATGGGGAGGTTGGGTGGAAACCAGACAAGGGTGTGAATGCTGCATGGGAGGTGAGCACCTTTCTAGAAGTTTGTCTGGGAAGGACAAAGGTTTAGTTTGCAACTAGAGCAAAAACGTAGTTACAAACGTAGTTTCTTTCTGTCCCCAGAGCCCCATCCCCATAGTTCGAGAGACCCCATTCTAAGGTCAGGACCATCAGTCAGAAATGAAGATAGAGATTTTCTGTAATGATGATATAGTTTGATTTGCTTACTTGAATTAGTTTATAAACTTCCACTGATAACGACTTTTGAGACATAACACTCACAAAATAGATGCATGTATACACTTCCCAGCCCCTAAGAACATATAGGTATGCATGGCAATCTCTTATTGGACTCCAGAGGAAGGCCCCAAGGAAATAGAGTCTAAACTTTTTATTTTACAGATGAAACACCTACATTCAAATAAATTAGGTGATAAAATCTTGTGCTTGGTGGTGGAAACTCTACTAAATAACATCGTGTCCCATTTACCCATTTAATTTTTAAAAGGAAAACATTCAAAATTATTAGATTATGTATTCTATATTTTAAAACCTACATATATATGTAGGTTTTAAAAAGTATACGTTCTTTTTTTTTTTTTTTTTGAGACAGTCGCACTTCATCGCCCAGGCTGGAGTGCAGTGGCACGACCGTGGCTCACTGCAACTTCTGTCTCCTGGGTTCAAGTGATTCTCGTATTTCAGTCTCCCAAGTAACTGGGAATAGGGGTGCGTGCCACCATGTCTGGCCAATTTTTATCTTTTTGTAGAGATGGGGTTTCGCCATCTAGTCAGGCTGGTCTTGAACTCCTGACCTCAAGTGATCTGCCCGTCTTGGCCTTTCAAAATGCTGAGATTACAGGCATGAGCCACTACACCCAGCCCCAAAAGAATACATTCTTTTGTGTAGAAATTCTACTTTCATGATTTTATTCTATGGATGTACTTGGTTAAAGTATGCATAAATGTATATACAATAAATGTTACAACATTTTTATAGTATTAAAAAATTGCTATTGAAGTTCTGAAATTCATTCAAAGCATGAAATTCTGTCATTCACATCAACATGGATGGAACTGGAGAACCCTATGTCAAGTGAAATAAGCCAGGAACAGAAAGACAAATATCACATGTTCTCATTCATATGTGGGAGCTAAAACAGTTGGTCTCTCGGTATGTTTTTAATTCAGCAGTGGTAATGCAAGTAACAGGTACATTCCAAGTGTGGGGTGGGGCTGCCAGCCTGGTCCTTCAGTGTACTCCATGTATGTTGATACCTGTGTCTTTTGGGGATGGAATGGTCATGGATGGTGATTTCAGTGAGATGATAGTGAAGTTTGCCTAAAAGCACTTCTACTGTATATTAAGCAAAAATACTGTATTTTAGGGAAATAGTCTGAAAAGCTCATTGATATAGCATTGGTTAAAAAAGACAGTATAGCCAAGAATTGAATATAATTTGGATATTGAAAATGATGAGGTCCATATATAATGATTGATGATGTACAATGCATTCATTCCAAAGCAGACAGGGACCATATACTCAGTTCTGGTAATTGGTCAGGTAGTGTGGCTGCCAGGAGTGCACATTATCTTCCTTGACTACACCACAATCAGAGTGTGGACTCCTAGATTTTCATGACTCTTCTCCCCCTAATCTGAGAGCAGTTTTTTAAAGTAACACTTTTATCAGATTCACCTTAGTATTCATGGAAATAACAATTAAGTTATGTAACAGTGATAACTGCACAAACAGATTTGGGAACAAGTAACAACAGACTCGGTATGCTTTGAAATTTTTTTTTAATGGATACATAGTATTTGTACATTTTTATAGGGTACATGTGATATTTCACTACATGAGTAGAAAGTGTAATGATCAAGTCAGAGTATTCAGGGTATTCATCATCCTGAGTGTTTATCATCTTTATATATTGGGAACATTTCAAGTCCTCTCTTCTAGCTATTTTAAAATATACATTATTGTTAACTGCAGTCACCCTACTCTGCTATCCAACATTAGGGTTTATTTCTTCTGACTAACTCTATGTTTGTACCCATTAACTGACCTGTTTCTTTGTCCCCACCATCTGCTTCCCAACCCTTCCCAGCCTCTGGTAACTATCATTCTACTCTCTACTTCCATGAGATCAGCTTTTTTCTTTTTTTTAACTCCCACTTATGAGTCAGAAAATGCAATATTTGTCTTTATGTGCCTGGTTTGTTTCACTTAATATAATTTACAAGCTGTTGGTGGGAATGTAAATTAGTACAGCCATTACAGAAAACGGTAGGGAGATTTCTCAAAAAACTCTTAATAGAACCACCATATGATCCAGTAATCCCACTACTGGGTATTTATTTGTCTAAAGGAAAGGAAATCAAAGGAAAATATATCAAAGGTACACCCCAATATTTGTTACAGCACTGTTCACAATAGCAAAGATATGGAATTAACCCAAGTGTCCACCAACAAATGAATGGATAAATAAAATGTGATATACATACATAAAATGGAATACTACTCAGGCATACAAAGAATGAAATTCTGCCATTCACATTAACATGGATGGGACTCGAGGACACTATGTTAAGTGAAATAAGCCAGGAACAGAAAGACAAATATCACATGTTCTCATTCATATGTGGGAGCTAAAAAAGTTGATCTCTTGGTATATTTTTAATTCAACAGCAGTAATGTAAGCAACAGGTACATCTCGAGGGAGAGGGTGCTGCCAGCCTGGTCCTTCAGAGTACTCCATGTATGTCGATACTTGCATGTTTTGGGGAGGGAATGGACATGGATGGTGATTTCAGTGAGATGATTAAGTGAAGTTTGCCCAAAAGCACTTCTACTGTATATTAAGCAAAAAAATGGTAAGTTACAATGCCATATGAAAAATCTTATTTTTGTGAAAAAATATTTAAATGGATATAAATCAAGGTGTTACCAGTGACACTTATTTTATTCTTCATATTTTGAGCTATTTTCTGAAATTTTTGCAGTTACTTTTGTAACTGGGAAAAAAGAAAGCTCTGTTCATTTTTGAAAATGTAGATTGCAACATGAAAACAAATTAGTGATTTATTACGCAAAACATGACTTAAGAACATGATCCTATATTTCAGTAGTTTTGAGATGTACTTTTTCATTTTGGCACATTGTTAGATATGGAAATAGAATTTCAAATTAAGTAAATATAGAGAATTCTAGTTTTCTAGTAAACACTAGAAAGGCTACAAAGCACAGTTGCATACATTGTAACTCTCTTCTGGAATATATCCTTAGTTCACAGAAGCAATGTCTGTGATCCTTAGATTCTCTGGACCAAAGTGCACATTTTAAATTATAATGTACCTTCAGCACCTATGTGCAGAAAAGCGATATGCCTCAGCGGGTGACCCAGGCTACCAGGGTTTTAAAAGTATTTCCTGACACCTGTGAAGTTGGTAAATATTTCCTGTTTCTGTTGTGTCTAGAGAAAACAGGAATTAACAACTTGGAAGCAATTATTAAACACATCGTGAATGACCTCTCCTAAACAGTTCCCATTTTCTTAAACTCTATCGTAACATATTTCTCCTAAGGGAGAAAAATAATTGTTGTAATAATCCAATAGTTGATTTAGTGGTGGAAGATGAACCATATATCCAGGAGGAATGGTACCTATGTTAGCTGCGAGATGTGTGGAATTTAAATATAAATTCAATGTAAGTCTTCCAAAATAAGCAAAACTGACTAAGAGAGTAGTGAATATCCTATTGATGGCTCCAAGCTAACTATACATAATCAGCCTATTTTAAAAATATTTTTGATCCTCTTAAAGTACTGTGTGGAAGGAGAAGGACTCTAGCGTTTTTGAGTCAGAGGGAGGCAGGATTCACTCACTGCACTACTCAATAGCTATTGGCCTCAGATGGGTTATTCAACCACGATACTTCTCAGTGTCTTCTGTGTGAAGTGTGGGTAATGGCTCATATGCAAAGTTGTAAGAATCTTTGCACATGTTCTATGTATGCCAGTGAATTCTAACACTGTGTCTGCCACATCCTAAGCTTTCCAATACATGGCAGATAATTTTTGTTATTATAAAAGCCAACCTCATTTTTTTTTGTATTTTAAGTGTCCAATAATTTGCCACAAGACTGAAATATTTACATTTTCTATTAGAGATGAATAGATAAATAGATTGAAGAAAATCTACTAATTTCTTATCAAACTTGAAGATTCCATAAAAGGAAAATTGCAATGAGTGAAATTCAATTAATATCATTTGAAACTCTCACAATTCTACAAAAGAAGTGACTCTTTTAAAAGAACAAATAATAGCATTCTATTTAAATCTCCACACAATTATTAGAATGCTCTTGAAAAAAAAAAAAAAGCACAATGCTTCAGGAGAATGCAAGGGAGCCCTACAGATGTGACATACTTCCCTGTGTGTTATTTTTAGTGTTCTATTCCTGCCTTTTATTTTGGGACTTGGCCCGCTTCCTTTGTAGTTTCCCCTTAACTTGCTCATACCTTTCTTTCTTATATAATGAATTTTAAGCTACCCTTTTATTTTTTTTTTTTCACCTCTCAAAGGAAATTCAAGGAATGTTGGCCAGTTCAGGAACTCCTGCTAGTCTTGGCACCAGTAAAGTTCTTGGTTTGAAAACAACCTAGGAACTCCAGGATAGCGGTTGACTTTCCAGTTATTTAATGCATCAGAGCTGCTGACAGATCTGAGACCAGAGATAAGTAGATTGTGAATACCATTTCATGAAATTGTTTCATGGCTTATAGAAACTAGAGGAATTTGAAAATGGACTCTATTTTCAATAGATTTCTATAAAAGCAATATCCAGTTTTAAAAATAAGAAAAAAGTTGAATAAGTCTAGTTCAGGGCTATTTAGTCTTTTACCGATGAGCAGTCGGACAGTCTTGGTGGAGGAACATTTATTCTGCACTATGTCAATGAAAGCAGAGTGAGAAGATGAAAAGCTATGGTTCCATCTTTAAGAAGCTCTGTGGAGAAGCTGTGGAGATGGAACGTAGAAAACTGGAACTGCTATAGAGACGGAACAAAGAAAGGCAAAGGTGCATAGTTTACTCATGTGTGGTAGTTTATGGTTCTTTGGATGCAAGTAAAATAAAACAAAAAAGTGAAAAAAATGACCCACTTTAACAACAATGTAAATTTATCGGTAGGTATGGGATGCCTCCCAAAATGGAAAAAAAATAACAAAAACCAAAACAGCTGTTCAATCAACTGGTTTGGCAAGTACAGGGCAGCATGGGGGGTGCAGATGGCAGAGCTAATGGATATTTTTGCAATTGTTGCCGCCGAGATGAAGAACTACAGTTGCTTTGTGTTCCAGTGCTGCTCCATTGCTCCAAGACTTTTTGAAGCTCCTCTTTGGGTTATCCTCAGGCCTGGTGGCCCATTTTAGTGAATAGCTCAACTGTGACAAATATTCTTGCTTGTAGATGGATTTTATTTGTGGATGTAGTCAAAACCACTTAGAGTTCTGTCTGGCCAATTAGATGTTCATTAACTTGGGCAGTACTGTTTTGGTGAAAACCAAGATGTATGTAGGGGAGGGAAAATAATTTTCTCTCTACCCTGTATAGTTCTTGGCTGGGACTCCCTAAGACAAAAGACAGATCAATAACAGAAAAACAAATAGCAGTTTAATAACATGTATATGTGGCAGATAACCCAGAAAAATGAGTACGTTTTTAGAGTAGATCTCAAAGAGGTGTCTTAGGCTTCAGGCTGAAATACCATCATTTGCTGAAACAAGGAAAGAAGAGTGTGGGGAAAGACCTGATTAAGATAAAATGGCTAGGAAAGGCACTGTAAAAAGAGGGCCTGCTTTGCAGATTTAAATGGATGCCTTCTCCCTTAAGAGTCTGTAGTGATTTAGCTGTATTTCTCTTCCTGGCACAGAGAGAGAAAGATATCCTAACAAATGCAGACTTTCCTTATAGATGTAAACTTCTCTTATAAAAGTAGGGTAGCTTTTCAGAGCTACACCGTTTGGAAAACAGTGTCGGCTGTTTTCCAAAATAACCAGCTCAAAATAATCCTTGTGCCATAGAGGCATATTTAGGGTGACATATTCTGATCTCCTGCAGTCATATTTTGGGGTGGCATGCCCTGAACCCAATCATGTATATATAAGATGATATATATACATGATAAGTAGAATTTGATTATGAGTAGAATTTAGGCAGGAAGGAGTGCCTTAGGGGACCAAGAAACTTGCCCTGTGATTTTGCGGAGTTAGGAAATAGGGGCCCACCTGAAGTCACTTGTGTTAATGGCACTTTTGGAGGAAGCATCAGTGGGTTCCTCAAGTGTCTTTGGAGTTGGATGAAACTCCTTAATGGATGAGTGGGGGAATAGATGGAACCGGTGCTGGGGGAAGGGCTGGGGCATGGGGGATGGGTGGGGGAAGCAGTCACCCTTCGGCTGCCCCTTTACTTGTCTCAGCATCTGACCGGTGATTTTTTAAACTTAAAGACAAAAACATTATTATTTACAATTGCTTTAAGGCAAAATTGTCTTTTAAAAAACTTATTTAGTATCAATGATTTTCTCTTCTTTCTCTTGAAGTATATCTAAAAAAATTTTCTTCTTTTCAAGCCCACCGAAATGGCTGCAACTTATGCTCAAACAGGACAGAAAACATGTAATATAAATATATACATATTGAGAGAGATTGATAAAGTAAAAGTGATAAACTATTAAGATTTAAAGAATCTGTACAAAGGGTAGATGGGATTTTTTTTTTTTTTTTTGCTTTCTATTCTTGAAACTTTTCTCTTTCTGAAACTAAGTCAAACTAATTGTTAGGAAACGATCATTGATATTTTGCTCACCCATTCCATGTTGCTTCCCTTTTCTCGTTGTCTTTACAATAATTCTGTCAATATAACACCTGTGAAAAACTGAAAAGCTGCCACTCTTAGGAAATATGTTCGGAATGGTGCTGCCCCCTTGCTCCATGCCCTATAGTTTGAAGGAGGCCCTGCACACACTGTGCTCCGATCCCTGAGTCTGCGTGGGAGCACTGACCCATGGAAGCAGCAGGAAAGGCTGAGGTCTGCCTCATGAAGGTGCCAGAACACCTGCTTTTGCAGGTGGAAGTGAAGCGGTGCCTAGGAGGACCATGTCAAGACTGGCTCCGACTGCTGCAGGAAGTAAAGGGAATGATTAGAGGTGTCCACGCCCAAATGAGATAATACGTCAGGGATGCTGGGGACGAGTTCCCAAGGTAGATGCGAGGCTCTTTTTAACCCTACGGTCATTGTCACTTGTTGTAAAGTATCATATCTAGTCAACGTTTGTCTTCTTTTATTGTGCAGTTACTTTCCTGGCAGGAAAAAGAAGAAATTAACTACGTTTATCTATTTTGTTCCTATTCAAGCAAGATTAATAATCCATTTTCAAAGGAAGACTGTAGTTGATAAGGAGGCTGTTATATATTTCTATACAGATAGTTCTTGACTTATGATAGTTTGACTCACAGTTTTTTGACTTTACAAACTCGTGAAAGCAATACCCATGCAGTAGAAACCGTACTTTGAATACCCATAGAACCATTCTGTTTCTTGCTTTCAGTACAGTATCCAATAAATTACATGAGACATTCAACACTTTATCACAGAATGGGCTTTGTACGGATGATTTTGCTCTAATGTAAGTGTTGTGAGCACATTTAAGGTAGGCCAGGCTAAGCTGTGATGTTCAGCAGGTTTGATGCACTAAATGCATTTTCAACTTATGATATTTTCAACTTTCAATGGGTTTATTGAGGTGTGACCCCACCATATGTAGAGGAGAATTTGTGTTTCCATCTCTGTGGGTTGGTGGCAGTTACAGAGACTGTCCTGGTATGTCAAGGTGGTAATTCTGAAATTCTGGAATTCAGGATGAGTGAGAATGTTTAGACCTGACTTAGTGAAGTTTGATGGCTTGTTGGGTGAAAATTCAGATGGAAAAACTGAGTCAGAGTTTTCACTTCTCCCAGAGTCTGATTTCTGGTCCTTGAGCATGGACTCAGCTGCCCTTATTTAGTCTTTTACGTGATTTGAAGTAAGGAGAGAAAAGGTATGAGAAGGAATCTGTTTCCTGGGAGGAATCGGGCCCGACATCGGGGTAAATCTTCTTAGACACATTGTTTACTGACCAGGAAGCTGGAATGTGTGTGGCTTTGGGATTTCTTTGCTGGGGGGCGTTTTGTTTGTGAGTTTTGAAATGATGCACCTTGGGTATGATGAAGGGGACTTCAGTCTACACTGTGGGAAAAGTTTTGCCCTTAATGTCTCAAAAACATGAGCTTGTTTTTCTGAAAAAGCCAAGTACATCCTCATTCCTCATTGTCACAAACAATGTGACACGGACCTGGAGGCAGGCCAAGGTTTTCTATGAATAGAACTCAGCAAAGAGAGTGTTAGAAAGACTTTGGATTCACATGGCAATCCTGGATGGCTGATCCCCAGAGAGGAAATGATCTACCTGCCCTTTGAAGGTGGAAACCTAGAGGATCCCTTCTTGTCCTCTTACGCCACAGCAACCACTGTGTTATGGTTGGCATAACACGCTGTCCACACGGCCAAGATGATGTTGGCCTTGCCATCTGAGAGGCATTCGCTTTTGAGCTGTTTTGCAGAACGAAGATAGATGTTGATGGATAGAGTACACATTAGAGAGAAGCTGAGGCACAGTTGATGGTGCAGAGCAGGGCAGTGCCATCTGGTTGGTCTGGCATCATGCTCTGGAAATGCCATGCTTTTGTCTAGGCTTGTGTGTTGGCAAGAAACAGAAACCCATTCAGAGGGGTCAAAGTAAAAAAAAAAAAAGGGGGTCGATGGATATTTTTGAGGATATAGAAAACTTATGAAGTATGGCTGGTCCTATGGGAACTGGAGAGGTGACAACTCCTGTCTCTCCCTCTGTGGCCCAGTGACCCTATGACATTACCTTCTTTATGCCAGGCCCACTTTCCTTTCTATCTGTTGGCCTTTTCTGCTTAACCATAATATTAATAACAATCGTCATGTAATACCTATAATAATAGCTGACACTTACTGAGTATTTAATCTGTATAAGCTCTGTTCTAAGTGCTTTACATGTATTCATGTGTTTAATTCTTGCAATAACCCCATGAGGCAGGTGCTATTTTTATACCCATTTCTCAGATGAGTACAATGAAGCACGTGGAGGTAGAGAAGCTTACCCGGGATCATGTAGTTAGCGTGTGGCAGAGCTGGGTCTCAGACCCAGGCAATTTGGCTCTGTTTTGGTTTCCCATTACCTTAGCTTGGACAGGTGTTGCCTTGTTTCAGCAGTAATTTATTTCTTGACTCCACTTAACCTTTTTATTTCTAGACTTCCTGCACATTGATTGACTAAAGGATGACCTCTGAGTACATCAGTATAAATTTTTGAGAGAAAAATTCTGCTTGGTAGCAGGTCAACTAATTCATGTTTCAAAAAAAAAATTCATCTATTGCAGCTCCTTCACTGTGTATTCAAATTATTTTTCAGTGGTATAGTGACAGAAACCCAGTATAAAAACCATTTGATACAGTTAGGCTCTCTGCCCCACCCAAATCTCATCTTGAATTGTAATCTCCAGGTATTGAGGAAGAGACCTGGTGGGAGGCGACTGGATCATGGGGCAGTTGCCCCGATGCTTTTCTCGTGATAGTGAGTGAGTTCTCACGAGAGCTGATGGTTTTATAAGTGTTTGGTAGTTCCTCTCTTGCTTGCTTCTCTCTCCTGCCGCCCCTTGAAAAGATGTCTTCCAGTGTGATTGTAAGTTTCCTGAGACCTTCCCAGCCATGCGGAACTGTGAGTCAATTAAACCTCCTTTCTTTATAAATTACCCGGTCTCGGGCAGTTCTTTATATCAGTGTGAGAATGAATTAATATATACCTTAAATTTTTAAAAAGGAATGTATTGGCTCACATTAGTAAAACGGATACAGCTGGTTTCAGCTCCGACTGAATCCACAGGTTTCACTTACCTTGTCTGATTCCTTATCTCTTAGGAGAAATTGGGTCTACTCTGGTGATTGTAGAACTTTCTCAATAGCTACAGCAGAAAAGTCCTAGAAAGTGCTCTGGTGGGATACTCTGAGTGACCAGGCCAGGACTGGAAGTGAGGATGAAGAATTGTCCATGAGAAGGAAGGGTTTAATTCCAAAGAAATGTGGAAGGAGTGATAGAATGAAGCATGGCAGAGGCAAGACCTGTTAATTCCAGAGCTCCCACTCTGACACAATCAGCTGTACCCAGGTATGAGGTAGGGCACAGTTCACATGGTACCAAATAAATTTAGGACATGAAGGGCTATAGCCAGGAGGAAAAGTCGATGATAAGAGGGTATGGGAGGGGCAAATATGTGAAAACATGCCTATCACAGCTGGCATGGATATATCTAAATAGGTGAGTGCTGGCAAGTACATTGTGGCACCATGGGAGGAAGAAATACAGAGGTACCAAGAGACACGAATCTGGTCTGTGTTGCACAACTAACTAGGGGTGTGACATTGGGCAAGTAACTCATTCTTTTTGGGCCTCAGTTTGGTTATCTGTAAAATGAGGGGCATGGTTAATTGACCTCAGAGAACGCCTTCAGTTGTAAAACTCTGTTATTCTATCGTGTAGGTCTTGAATTATACTTCGTTCCTCTGAGCTACAGTGATCATCTCATCATTCTGATTGAAAGGCTGAGTCCAGGGAGGATGTGCAGGGTGGGGTGGACTCATGAGCATATTGTGTAGTTGGCTTCACACGTAGCACAATTAGAGGACAACACAACCGTCACCTGTCTTTAAAATTTCTATCTATCATGGTCCCTGAAGCCCCAGCATTGATACATGTTTACGTTTTGAGTCACAGATCCAAGTTATTTCCCACTACGCTTGTCTAGCTCTCTCTGATCCCACTGGCTTTAGCGAAGCTTGTTCTCTTGCTTATATGATCCTGACCCTGATCTATTGCTGAGTTAACTCTTAGCCATTCTTTAAATTTCAATTCTTCATTTTTAAAGGAAACGTTCCCTAGTCCCTTGGACTCAGCTGAACTCCTCTCCGTTATGCTCTCTAAGCACCACACTGCTTCTCTGCAGGCGTGGATGAGAGATGCTATTATTTATCAATTGCTCCCATGCTAGGTCTTTTTCACGAGAGCATTAGCTCCAGGAAGCTAGAAACTGCATCTGTTTTTGTTGACTGCTTGTTTCTAGGAAGTGGCACAGTAGTTGGCATATAGTAGAGACTCAATAAATATTTGTTTAATTTTTAGTTGTAAGGTGGCTTAAACATCATGGAATTTAGTTTCAAGTTAATTTAAACATCAGGGGAAAATTGTATATAGGAACTGTGTGTTTTTCCTCAACTTAGATTTCACTAGTGTGGTCTATGATTGGCTAAAAGGAATGATAGATGATTGAAGAAGTTTCCAGAACTCACTCCCTTCCATTTAATCAAGGGCCAGCAGATGTGATCAGGTTTTTCTTCCTTGAATTTTACTTCCTTCCTTACACACACACATATTGGTTGATATCCATGGTTCCTGGCTCATTACTCCCATAACCCTTGTTCCAGTCTTTTGTTACACTGTTGGGTGTGTGAGGCCTCAGGGGCAGCCTCTGACCCTCTCCTCCCCTCCTTTAACCTCCCTCAAGGTAGGACTCTAATGTTCCTTGCTTTTCTGATTGTGGGCCTTAAGACCCTCCCCAGAGAGGGTCCTTCCTTATAACTTGGGGGAAGGAATGCTGATGTCATGAAGCCTCCTTAAAAACCCAAGAGGACTGGGTTCAGTGAGCTTCCAGATAGCTGAATGTGTGGAGGTTCTTGAACACAGGGCACCAGGGAGGCTCCATGCCCCTTTCCCCATACCTCACCCTGTTTCTTCATCTGTATCCCTTGTAATTCCCTTTATAATAAAGTGGTAAGTGTAACTGAGTATTTCCTTGAGTTCTGTGAGCTCTTTCAGCCAATTAATTGAACTCGAAGAAGGAGTTGTGGGAACCTCAACTTGAAGCCACTTGGTAAGAAGTTTCAGAGGCCCAGACTTGCAACTGGTGTCTGAGGGTGTGGGGAGCCACCTTGGGGACTGAGCCCCCAGCCTGCAGGATCTGACACTGTCTCTGGGTAGATAGCATCGGAACTGAATTGAAGGACACCCAGCTGGAGTCTGCTGCTCGGTGTGTGGGGAAAAACTTCACACATTCTGTGTTGGGAAGTCTTCTATGTTGATGGTTGTTGTGGTGGTGTGAGAGTAGAGGGAAAATGCAGTTAGAGAGTTTTTCCACACACACCCTTCAGTATAAACCCTTAACTGTAAGCATCTTGCAAGACCCAAAGACTCTATTAAGAGACCCCATAGCCAACCTTCCACTGGCAAGGTCTGAAAACCAACCTGCCTCTCCTGGGGAAGGCTAACTTCACAGTACCAGGGCATGCTTCTGTGTTAGCTAGTGCTCAATGATCAAAGATAGAGACTGGCTGTTGCTAATACTGGCAGTGAGAGGCAGAGCAGAGCCATCTTGTCATCCACACATCTTTGCACTATACAAAGAAGAGTTGCAATCTCCATGAATTCTTGAAACCTGTGACATGCCTTTTAAAAAACAGACACGAGAAGAATATAATGGTGACGTTTGGGTTTGTCTCATTTCCTTCCATCCTCAGACCTAGGAGGTTATCAGAGAGACTGCAGATCTCCAGTGGTGAAGGGTAAGTGGGAATGTTAGTCCAGGGATTTCTCTTCTTACATGGAATGCGGCTTTTTTTTTTTTTTTTTTTGTGGAATGCAGTAGTCAGCCTAAGCTTTGTGCTTATCCTGCTGAAATCACACATAAACCCTTTCAGTTAAAGCATGTCTACATATTCTGGTTTTATACCTTGGCGTTCTCAGCTCTGTATTTGAGGTTTTTATAACCGAGAGGTAAGCACAAATATTTCCCCAGGCCTGACCATGTGCTTGGATAGTAAATTATACTAAATGTGTCTTGCAGGGGGCCCATGATTCATAAAGTACTATTTCTTCCAGACCCTCAGGTGCCTCTTATCACCTGGGCTATTTCTCAAGGCTCCAGCTGTGGCTCTAGTCATCCAACGTCACAGCCTACTGACTCAGTTTCTGAGCCACAAAGCCTCATTCTGGCCACAGGGCTGCAGTTCACACACATGGGCTGAGCCTCTCTTCCCCGATTCCAGCCACTGTCTCTGAGGTATTTCTCTGTGTCAGGCACAAGGACTGAACCCAGGATATCCCCCTTTCAATGGCCAGATAGACTTTCACCTTTTTTTCTTCTTTTCACCGGCTTAGTTTAGGAATCCTCTTGATTCCAGGATTAAGTTGGCACTGACCCTACCCACAGCCTGCTTCAACTTGGGCCTCTTTATTTTGGTCCCTGAGCTTCCATCCTTTTTAGGACCAGTTTGGTCCTCTGCCTCACCCAACTCAGCCAGCAACAGACAAAGCCCCTCCCCTTCCTCTGGCTGCTTGAGTCAGCCTTCCCTCTTCCTTGGAATGGCTCTTCCCTTCTCTTTCCCAGAAAACTGGGAAGTGCCACTTTTCCTCAGAATTCCTTCTGTCCAATGGACTTTAGATTTGTGTTTCATTTCTCTTTAAAATTTCCAGGACACTTACAGTGTGATTTCTTTGTTTTGAATTCATAGGTCAGGATCCCCAAATTCCAGCTATGGTCTCTCTCAGTGGTGCTTCTGTTGTGGGTCTTGGTATTCTCTCAGCATCGTGCAGGTTTGTGTTGATGCTGTTCTTGGTGTGGTGCTGACAAATCTGAAACCATGGCTCTGGGAGGTGAGGAACATGCTAATGTGGAGAGCACCAAGGCAGCACTGGAGGGCTGTCCAGAGCTAGAGAGGTTGAATACAGTTGCACAGATGTGCAGCGGAAGCTCCTGCACCTTGCCCAGAGGCCCCTTCAGGAATGAAGGACTTACTTTCCCACTTGCTGGGAGAGCTTCCAACAGGCAGATGCCCTCGGTTGTCCCTTGTAGGACAGCCACTGCTAAAGAGAGCCTTTCTGGGGGAAAGGGTGGGAGCCGACTGTATCCAAAGACTAACCAATGTGGGGGTCTAAAGGGCCAGTCCCCTTGTCCCAACTTGGGACACCTCTGAATCATCTTCTTATCTCAGAACTCTCAGTAGGGTCCCCTGAGTTTTCTTTGGAGACTGTATCACAGCTCAGCTTCTTCCTCTGCCCAATCCTGCTTTTTTCCCTTCCAGTCCCTTTCCTTCCACAGGTGTTACTCCAAGAGCACGTCCTAATATACCACCTGCATGCTAATCTCCATCTCAGTGTAGGAACCAGGGAACTGGCCTGGGGGCTGGTGGGGGTTTGGATACAACCCAGGTTTGCTTGAAAACCTGTATGCCAATGGGGATGAAACAGCTGCCCTTTTTGTAATCATTTGCCTGGAGTGGGTACCTTTTTTTAATTTTTTATTTTTTTACAACTCCTCTGCCTGGAGGGGGCGCCTTTGTGTAATTCATCAGCTACGAGAAAACACCTTTGTAATTTATCTGCCTACTGGATATTCTCTCGCAATTTGCATTAAGCCATTAGAAAGTATCTCTTGCCAACTCAAGCTCCCTACCAGGGGTAGGGAGGCCTATTACTTAAGTTTGGATAAATCATTTAAAAAAGATAAAAATATTTCTGGGAAAAATATCAAGAAGGAAGTAAAAAATTGTGTCTTGAATTTGAGAGAAAAAATAAACTCAAAGGAAATTCCATAGGTAGTTCATCAGAGCTCAGGTCCTTGGGTTTTTATTAATCTGAAAAAGAAAAAAGGCAAAACGGAAATCACTCTTCAGATTTGAAGGCAGCTCGTGAGATGGCAGGGAAATGGCTGAGGAATCCATTGCTGTTTACTATTTAGGCACAATCAAAAAATATTTTTCAGTGTTGTGTAGCATGTCCTGGGGATTGTGATAGCTCACCACTATACCCATGGGCTCTTGCAAACAATAGACAGGAACCAGAAAGGCACCACAATTCCACTGGGACTAGTTAAATTTAATTTTAGGCCAAGTAAAAGAAACTCTAGATGGAATATCCAAAGTGTCTAAAGAGTAAAAATAGAAAAGTTCCTTTGTAAAGAGGACTTAAGACAGTGAGATAGGTTTGAAATTTTACCCTGAATTGTTATTTGTGCGTGTTATCACCCTGAACAGAATGTGAGCTTCTTAAAGGCAGGAGAGGTCATTTTGTATCTTTGATAAATGTGATCTAGCATTTCATCCATGTTAGAAGATAAATAAGTGTTTAATTATGCATTAATGAACAAATGAGTCCTGCCCTTCCTGATCAATCCTATTTTTTTTTTTTACAACATGGCTTTTCACTGATTTATTCACTAAATACATTTACTAACTGCCTTCTGTGAACCAGATACTGAATCTACAAAGATGAAAAAATGGGAGCTCACAGTTCAGGAGGACAGACAGTAATATAGAGAGGATAAGAGAGTAGGATAAGCACTGAAGTGAGTTGTGTGCAGGTCTACCAGGGACTGGGGGAAGTTTCTTAGAGAAAGTGAACTGATATTTGTAGGGGTTTGACCAGGAATGGTGTAGGTCAAAGAAGTATGAGGCAGAGGGAACAGCAAAGGCAAAGGCATGGAGATTTGTGAGATTATGGCGCGTGTGGGGAATTTCAAATCATCTGTATGATGCATGGGTCTAGGGCATAGAGAAATTTAAGATGAAGCTACAGAGGCAGGTTCAAGACAGACTGTGGAAAGTCTATGGTGCTGTATTAAGGAGGTGGATTTTCTTCTGTAGCAAGCAGGAAGAAGCTGAGAAGGAAAGAGTGGTTGATAATGGTCTATGTACAGGAAGAAGAGGTAGAAAGAAAGCAAGATGAACAATTTTGAAGACCACTGATTTGACTTTGGTCATTAACAAAAGAGATTTAAAAGACATTTAGGAGATAGAATCAACAGGATTTGGTGAGCAATTGGATGTGGGTCAAAGGAGCGGGAAAGGCTGAGGGGTTTTTATCTTTGATTTTGGATGTCTGGGAGGATGTGGGAGGAAAATGTTCGGATGTTTGGGAAGGATTTAAGTTGGGGACTGAGAATGAAATCACATAAATTCGATTTTAGACATGATAAAAACCTATAGACCATGCAAATCGAGATGTTTAGAAACACAGTTCTGTAACTCAGTAGAAATTGGGGCCAGAAACCTGGATTTGCTACTGACCAGCAAAATTAGTGCCCGATGCTTGATAGTTTTATTTCTCCTTGTTTTTATGGATGAAAACATTGATAACTTAATAAACACCCTTAGCTGTCTACCCAGCAGCCATTTTCTCCTTATTATTTGCTAGTATAATCACAGCATTGTTCAAGTGACTACCCTCAAGGAAGACTACTCTACCCTCAGTTCAGAGGTAAAGCCTGATGAGTCTCTCACATCACTCATGATAATTGTGTTATTCTACTTGCCTAGGATTAGTTGGGTGTCAATAAGTTGCCCAAGTCTACCAAATGAGACCTGCTAGAAGTGTGGTAGTGAATCCTGCAAATGATCACAAAGAAAGAAAAGCCCTTCTTCTCCATTGGATATAGATGTGCTTGGGTAGTTTGGCAGCCATCTTGCTCCCAGCTTGAAGACAAAGCAACACATAGGGGAACAGGGTCAAAGAGGAGGTAAATGAAAGGAGCCAGCTCTGCCTTTGGGCTTTTAATCCTCAGTATAGCATAATATGTTACATTGCAATTCTAGATCATAGATTAAACCAGTTTAGCTGAGATTTTCTTTTTTTAAAATTTCTTTTTATATTTTTATTTTTCCCATTTGCCTCAATCAGAAGGATCATTGGGATTTTCTATTAATTGCAGCAAAAATCATCCTAACTGAATTATTGGTTTCTCTGAATTAGGTAGTGGGGAATCTCAGTCTCCTAAAACTTGATTACAACTGAGTGACAACAAAATCAAATGTCCAAGCCTTCAAGACTAAGAACTAAGTCCTGTGGAGCAGGGATTGCTCCAAAGGTTGCCCTCCTGTTGGTGTATGTCTGGGTGATGAGCTGCCTTTCCCAGAGAGCATGAACTCTCTTTTCTGAATCACCGTAGACCTTCTTCAAGCTGCATTTGGGTTTCATTACACAGTAGCTCTGTTTCAGCAGACACAAGAAAAATCCAGTTCTATGCACAATTGCATAATGATGAATTCAATTGTATATGTGTATAGTAGTGTAACAGACTCAGAATGACAGGTGTGAAAAAGCATTCTCTTCCCTTTGCCACGGTACCTGTAATTGAGGACCAAAACAATGAGGATGATGAGTAGCAGGGCTGGAAATTTGAGCTGTCAGACAATTTATTATGTGGTGAGATGGCCTCATATCCAGAGATGGATAACCACAAATAACAAAATAATACAGTCCTCAAATCTTTTCTAAATATAATATCTTTTGGATTCTTACACAGCTGGATTGGGACAGAGATCTTTATCTAGAGTCTCCAGTGGGGAGTTAAATGGCATGTCTGAAGCCATGTGGCAATTTGTGGCATATACTGTCCCTCTGGAGAAACTTAGAGTTGCCGGAAGTGACCCATTTACTGGGAAGTCAGAGATCTACAGGTGGGCCTTTCTGCACTGTTAGTTAATAATATCTGTGGAGATGTGGCCCTGGGCTAGCTATTGAGGAAGAGACCAAATAGGAGGTATGCTGGGTTAGGTAGCCTGATATTTAGGAGTACCAAGGAGGTGTAAGCTGCTGGTGCTTCATGACTGCAGGTGTGCCTGTTACTGATACTCATGTTCATCCTCTGCAGGCCACATTAGATTTGATCAGATCTGGACAAAGAAGCATAGAGTCGTCTTTAGCAAGATTTCAGATTAGTAAGGAGATTGTGTGTATCCAGCCACAGCAAGGAAAGCAGTTATCTTGGTTAAAAATAAAATTCTGCTGGGCACAGTGGCTCACGCCTGTAATCTCAGCCAGCACTTCGGGAAGCTGAGGCGAGTGGATCATGAGGTCAGGAGTTTGCGACCAGCCTGGCCAGCATGGTGAAACCCCATTTCTACTAAAAAATACAAAAATTAGCTGGGCATGGTGGTGCGCGCCTATAGTCCCAGCTACTTGGGAGGCAGAGGTTGCAATGAGCCGAGATCGCACCACTGCACTCTAGCCTGGGCGACAAAGTGAGGCAACGTCTCAAAATAAATAAATAAAAATAAAATTCTTCATCAGAAAGAAAATAGGTGCCACTGGCTCCTAATTCTACTATTAGATTCAGAGAGTTTATTATTATTTAGCACTTTGCAAAAAATGGAAGTAAAAATAATTTTTAATGTGCTTGGGATCAACTATTAGGGTCAATAGAAACTTTGCATGTTATTTTGAGTGCTTTTTATTTATTTTTTTTCAAATGGGGTTTTGCCAAAGGACTGATTGCATCAGAAAAAAGCTTGGCCAAAAGATCCATAGATAGACTATTTTGAATTTCCTATCCTATGGTTTAAATGGAGAATCTTGGCATATATTTTGTGGTTTCTAAACCAGTCATTAAATTTATATTTACTATGTTCAGTCTAGTATTTAGTCGATAAACAGCATATTGCAAGAAGTTTTAAATTTTGTGTTTGAGTGTTTTTATTGAAAATAGAATATATTTATAACTTAATAGCCAAGAACCAAAATTGCTGTATAACAACATTGCCACCAACATTTTAAAAATGTCTCTAGAGATACCAAAAATTTTAACAGAATAAAACCACATTAAAAATTTCAATTACAAAGGTATCTTTTACAATTTAAATGAATTCTCACTTCATGCCTGTTTTTTCCAATTGAACTACATTTAAAAGGCATATATTACTTTAAAAAATGTAAATAGATTTTTCTTCATGTTGAATACAAATGTAGTAATTGACTCCTGTCAAAATGGCTTAATAAATCCATGTTCGAGTAATTCTGTCTGTTACAAAACTTATTTTGAGAAAATAAAAAGATACTGTCAGATTAAAAAACAAGATAAATATCCCCATGAAAAATCCTCATGGAGTGGAAAACACTTAAATGTCATGAGCAGGGCTTAAGTTTTGAATCAAGAGCTAGTGGTTTGACTTCTGCAAGAATAAGGGCGAGAAACAGGATTGGTGCAAGCCAGAGAACAGGAATCAGACACATTCGAAATGAAGGAATGGGGAAGACTTCTGCACATGTGAAAAAAGGTTGAAACCTCTGCCAGGGACTATTGTCCAAGAAAGCTTTGGAATCCTATGAGCCAAGCTGCCCTTTAGCTGCCTGGCTAGATTTTCAGTTCCTCCAAAAATTATCCCTGTACTAGATTCTTGACCTGCTAGGTTCTGTACATGGCCAGTGGCACCTGAAGGAATCAACTACAAAACCATTAATAGAGAAGGTTGCACAGAGGAGGAGAGAGAGAGAGATGAAACAAAATACACAGACAGAATCCCAAAGCTTTCCACTAAAAAATATGCCTATGGCCAAGCCCTGTGGCTCATGCCTGTAATCCTAGCACTTTAGGAGGCTGACGTGGGTGGATCACTTGAAGTAAGGAGTTTGAGACCAGCCTGGCCAACTTGGTGGATCCCCATCTCTGCTAAAAATACAAAAATCAGCTGAGCATGATGGCACAAGCTTGTAGTCCCAGCTACTAGGGAGGCTGAGGCTGAGGCTGGGGAATTGCTTGAACCCAGGAGGCTGAGGTTGCATTGAGCCAAGGTTGTGCCACTGCACTCCAGCCTGGGCAACAGAGCAAGATTCCATCTAAAAAAAAAAAAAAAAAAAAGCTTGTGTACCAGACTTTCAACATACATGCTAAGAAAGACATCCAATACAATTAACAATTGAAACATAAATTTGCTAAATAGGAAATTTATTTTATAGAGGCCGAGGACCCTAAGTAGACTTAATTAAATTTTTACATAGGAATATATATAAAATAGATACATATACACACAGACATATACATGCATGCAAATAGAACAGAAAAAAAAGAAAAAATGTGTTAAGAATGGATGGTTATAAGAGGAAACCAGTTAGAAATCTTGAAAATATGAGATACAGTTATTAAAATATTCAGTAAATGAGCTAAACCCTCAAGTGGGTACAGCAATAGAATTATGAATTAGTAAATAGTTCTGAGAAATTCAGTCATAATGAAGCATATGGAGACAGATAAAAACCTTAATGAGCAGTGAGGAGCCATATTGGAGGCTCTCAGCCTCTCCTTCATTGATATTCCTGAAGAAGAGATCAGATTGGGTGCCATGGCTCAGGCCTATAATCCCAGCACTTTAGGAGGCCAAGACAAGTGGATCCCTTGAGGTCAGGAGTTCAAGACCAGCCTGACCAACAGCAAAACCACATCTGTACTAAAAATACAAAAATTAGCTGGGCATGGTGGCATGTGCCTGTAATCCCAGCTACCCCAGGTTACTGTGGCAGGAGAATTGCTTGAATCTGGGAGGCACATGCAGTGAGCTGAGATCTCACTACTGCACTCCAGCCTGGGTGACAGAGCAAGACCCTGTCTCAAAAAAAGAAAAAAAAGGCTGGATATGGTGGCTCACACCTGTAATTCCAGCACTTTGGGAGGCCAAGGTGGGCGGATCACGAGGTCAAGAGATAGAGACCATCCTGGCCAACATGGTGAAGACCCATCTCTACTAAAAATACAAAAATTAGCTGGGTGTGATGGTGCATGCCTGTAGTCCCAGATACTCGGGAGGCTAAGGTGGGAGAATCACTTGAACCTGGGAAGTAGAGGTAGAAGATTGTGCCACTGCACTCCATCCTAGTGATAGAGTGAGACTCTGTCTTGAAAAATAATAAATAAATAAATAAAAGACAAAGGAGGATTGTAGAGAAGAAGCAAATAAAGAGTTAAAGGCTGAATCAAAAGGGTTAGGAGTTCTCAGATGGAAAATATACTCTAAAGGGTAGAAATAAAAATAAATAAAAAATAAAAATAAGTATATCCACACTTAGATATAGTGTAGTAAAACTGCAGAACACTGGAGAAAAAAGATTTTAAGTTTCCAGAGTGAAAAGACAGATTACACTGAAAAAAAAAATTGCCATTGGTCTGAAATAGTTATTGGTCTGGCAGCAGATTTCTTATTGGAAACAATATATATATATATGCTGCTGAAAACTGGAATAACATCTCCAATGTATAGGGAAAATGACTATCAACAAGACTTTTTATACCCAGATAAACTATCATTCAAGGATGAGGGCAAAATGATGGTATTTCAGATGTACAAGACTAAAGGAGTTTACCAACCATAGATTCTCAATGAAAGATCTCTTATTTTACTTCAACCAAAGGAAAAGAAAACTCGTGGAATTAAAGACACAATTGTAAACACAGAAATCAATTTCTTAAGTTTATAAATTTGATTAAAAACTGACATGAAAATAATCATGAATTGTATGTTTATGTATATACATATGTTTAAAAAAGGTAAAACTAACACTAAATTTTGACAACAATGTTACAATAGGAGATAATGTTTAAAGAGTAGTTAAATCATGTTCTTTCATTTGCTTAGAAGGAGGATAGAATAACCTTAAACTTAGAATAATTCAGCTAGTTTTAAAAACACTAAACCACTAAAAATAAAAACTTACTAAATAACAAAGAGAATGAATAAAGGAAACTTTGTCATCCTGTTTCTACCTTCTATTGAATTTATGAATAGAAAAAAATTTTAAAGCTAGTGGGAGAAATAAATTAAAATATACCAGTAATTATGATAAATGTAACTGGACTCATAAAGTCTGTAAAAGTCCCAGTTGCCTCTGCAGTGGCTGAAATATGGAGGGCAAAGAGGATATGAGATAGTGCACACGAGATGTTAGATACAGATCTTGACATTGCATTTTCAGGGAAGATATTTTCAACTGTCCATACAGCAGATGCAGGTTAACCAAGTTGAAACAAAGGATCACCTTAATGGTTTTGATCACTGTATTATCCACCCACTTCATACACCTACAGCTTGTTGTCCCCTGTTTAAATTGTGAGAGCCTATAGTAATGTATGCCTTTTGAGCAAACGGTGAACACAGTTTAGGAGGACAACAGATTCAAGTTGCAAGTAGCAAAGGAAGCCAATAAATGTGGGTAGATATTGCCAAAATTAAATGAAAACCATTTCAGAACATTCAGTATCTTTTGGCTGATTTTAGCATTTGATTGCCCAAAGAAAAGATTTAATTGGTGCTGTAGTTTGAATGTATGTGTCTCCCCAAAATTCATATGTTGGAACTTAAGACCCAACGTTATAGTATTAAAAGGTGGGACTTTCAGTAGATGATCAAGTTGTATGGGCTCCGTCCTCATGAGTGAGATCAGTATCTTTATAAAGGGCTTCAGGAACTAGCGAGGCCCTTTTGCCCTTCCATATTTCCTGCCAACTGAGATACAGTGTTTGCCCTTTCTGCATGCAAAGATGCAGCAGTAAGGGACACTCTTAGAAGCAGGGAGCAGCCCGCATCAAACACCAAATCTGCAGGTGCCTTGATTTTGGACTTCCTCCAGTACTGTGAGATAATAAATTTCTGTTGTTTATAAATGACCCAGTCTCAGGTATTTTGTTATAGCAGCACAAACAGACTAAGACAATTGGGATAGTGTGCCACCACTCATTATGGAGGGCCCTCACTGCAGAGTTCATGTACATCCCTTCCTAGGAGACTGGCCTGCCTCTTGCCTAACCCATTCACACTTGCCTTTCATTGAGCATATGCCTCTGGTCAAATCAGCCATGGCAAAAGCAGCTAGCTTGGTTTCACTCAGTGGCAGTCATAAACATTATAGCAACTTGGGCAGATAAGTGTCATTTGTAAGATTTTTCCCTTAAAGAGGCAGTATGACTGAAAGGCTTTCAAAGGTCTTGTGACCTTTCTAGTACACGTGGGCTTCTCTCTAGTCCATGGCGTGGCCTGAGCATGCTAACTGCCTGCACTGGAGGATTTCCCCCACTAGATCTGTTACAAACCTGACTTGGATGAAAAAGTGGTAAGAGACAGCAAAGAGCAGGACTGGTGTAAAACGCATTATTACTATTTTAACAGTTGACACCAGAACTTCCCTTAGGGATGAAGCAAAAAAGAATAGATCCCCACAGCTTAGAAGTACTGACACTAAGGCTTTACAAAAGAGAGAAGAATTCTTCTGCATGAAGAAGGAAGGGAATTTGTGTCTCTCTTTGGAAGAGAGAAGATCATTTGATCTCAGCCTAGTGATACAGGGCTGCTTCCTCAGCTGTCTGTAGAGCCTGTTACTTTTCATGTTCTGTTCTTCATGTAAACAATTCCTACTTACATCATGACTTCTAGTCTAGAACTTCCTAGGTCAGTTACACACCAAGATCTAAGCATTTTGGAAATGGAGATCTGAGCAATTTTATCTAGGCAATTAAAATAATATTCCATTTCCTAGACTGAATAGGGCGGGAGAGATGTGATAGCAGAAGAAAAGAACCAGCAAGGTGTAGCGAGGCTGTGTCCAGGTAAGGTGACCAGTCATGAAGCTCAAACCACTCACTGGTGGATAGGCTGGGAACATTTCAAAGACAGTGATTTAATTTGGAGTTGTTTGTGTTTTTCCATTGCAAATGTGTTTTCTATCACCTTCAAACAAACCCCAAAGCTTCAGCAAAGTCTACCTTCCTCTCAAGTCCCTACGGTAAGTGAGGTTTTACTAGGTGGAACTCAGCAAAGGAGCTCATATTATGTCTGGGTGAACCCAGTACAACCAGAAGGAGTGTCTTAAAAAGCAAAGAAGATGTCATTTTGCAAATGGCAGACATCTTGGAAATTGATTCAAAATTCTATAGGTTGGGAAATTTAGGAATTCTAGGCACCTCTGATCTTGGCAGTATGGTGCCAGAGAACATTCCTTTTCTGTTTGCAGAATCAGAGCAAAAACCCTGGGCCTTCAAGGTTCATGTCATTCAGCTATGCCACCATTTCCTTCTTCTTACTGGTCACCTACCAGACTCCAGCTCTCTTCCCCTCCATTGCTGACGACTTGGACTCTTGGCTCACAGGTATCTGTTTAATTGTCATCCTAGGTCACTTTATAACCTTGTGAACAAGTCATCCAACATCAGGGCCTCTCAGAGCCACCACCGTCTTGTGTACAATGCCTTCTCCTCTTCTTTTTACCCAGTAAATCCACAGTCTACTTTGGACCAAAATCACTCATAACTGTGTTGCCTTCCAAATCACAAATTCAGATAATTTGCTCTCTGCTCTCCTTTCAATCTGCCCAATTAATCACATCATGAATACTCTTAAGCCGTATCAGGACCTTCAGTTTCCAATCCATTGGCCTCTCTATGTCTCCACTTCTTTCTTTATTCATCTGGGATTTCATGGTACATCAGTTTTGAAAATCAAATAAAAACAAAACAAAACAACTCTTGCCAATTTCTCAAATGTGGTTGGACCTCTGGCTTTTTGCTTCATTCGTCTGACAAAATCTTCACATAGGAAACAGTTATCTGGCCTTTCAGGCTGTCAGTTGAGGAATAACTCCTACTTAAGATCTTTTTGTACATGGACTTAGGTGTTTTTTGTTTTTCTGAGATGGAGTCTTGCTCTGTTGCCAGACTGGGGCACAGTGGTCAGATCTTGGCTCACTGCAACCTCTGCCTCCTGGGTTCAAGTGATTCTCCTGCCTCAGCCTCCCGAGTAGCTGGGACTACAGGCGCAAACATGCCCAGCTAATTTTTGTATTTTTAGTAGAGACCGTCCTGTTGGCCAGGATGGCCTCTATCTTTTGACCTCATGATCTGCCCACCTTGGCCTCTCAAAGTGCCAGGATTACAGGCATGAGCCACCGGGCCTGGCCAGGTGTTGATTTTAACTGATACAGTGTTGAAAATAGAGTCACACAATTATGTGATCTAGGGTGGATGTTTAAGTACTGCAACATATGTCAGTCATTGTTTATATCCAAGCTGAATTTTTTTTTTTTTTTGAGATGGAGTCTTGTTCTGTTGCCCAGGCTGGAGTGCCGTGGTGTGATTTTGGCTCACTGCAACCTCCGCCTGCTGGGTTCAAGTGATTCTCCTGCCTCAGCCTCCTGAGTAGCTGGGATTACAGGTGCCCGACACCATGCTTAGCTAATTTTTGTATTTTTAGTAGAGGTGGAGTTTCATCATGTTGGCCAGGCTGGTCTCAAACTCCTGACCTCAAATGATCCACCCACCTCGGCCTCCCAAAGTGCTGGGATTACAGGCATGAGCCACCGTGCCAGGTCCCAATCTAATTTTTTGATCTCACTTCCCAAGATAGCCATATCTTATATTCTCCATCACTTTTTTTCTTCTCTTTCTCCTTCAACACATCAAATAATTATCAAATCTTGTTGATTCTAAGTCTAAAATAACTCTCAACATTCCGCCTTTCTTCTTTCCTGCTGCTACTGCCATGGATCAATTTCTCTCATCTTTGATACAGATGGTAGAAATCACTTCCCAACTGGCTTTACTGTTTCCCATCTCTATCCTTTCCATTTCTTCTTCAGTTTTACAATATGCACATCAGATTATGCTATTTCTGCTGCTAAAGTCTCTAATGAACCGCCGCTACTTCCAATATTCTTAGTGAAGCTTAAGATCTTTTACATTCAGTCCCCAAGAAGCCTTTCCAGACCTACCTCCCACTGTCTTCCTCACACACTTTTCACCCTGGCTACAACACATGATTCTGTGTTCCTGGAGTAAACGCTGGACTTCACCACTCTCCTTGTCACTCCTCACATTGTTTCCTTGATGAGGAAGTCTTGTAGTCTTCAACTGTTCTCACTCTACTTAGCCATCAAAACATATATCTGTATATATACATATTTGAATATATATATATATATATACACACACACACACCTGGGTTCTCTGGTGTACACATGTGCATATATACTCAGTGTGTGCTGGTAAATGTCTGACAACCAGTTCTCTAGGGAAAAAAAATCCCCAATAAGTATTGTTTGCAGATTTCTATGGTATAAATTTCCACCATGGATGATTACAGCTACCAATCTGATGTCACTGGACTTAGGGCTGGGAAGAGACACACACCTTGGCCTGCTTGAGCACAGTAGAAGCTGCATCCAGCACACCATTATGATGTACATTTATATATCCATATATGTACATATATATATCCAAACACATCTTTCTTTTGAGTTCAACTTTTTAATTCTTATTATTTTTATTTTTTTTAACTTTTAGTTTCTGGGGTACATGTGTAGGTTTGTTATGCAGGCAAACTCATGTCATAGGGGTTTGTTGACAGATTATTTCATCACCCAGATACTAAACCTAGTACCGAATAGTTATCTTTTCTGTTCCTTTCCTTCCTCCAACCCTCCACCCTCAAGTAGACCCTAGTGTATGTTGTCTGTCATTTCCTTCTTTGTGTTCATAAGTTCTTATCTTTTAGTTTCCACTAATAAGTGAGTTGGTTTTCTGTTTCTGCGGTAGTTTGCTCCATCCATGTTCCTTCAAAAGACATGATCTCTTTCTTTTTTATGGTTGCATACTATTCCATGGTGTATACGTACCACATTTTCTTTATCCAGTCTACCATTGATGGGCATTTAGGTTGATTCCCTGTCTTTGCTATTGTGAATAATGCTGCAACGAACATACACATGTGTCATTATGATAGAATGATTTATATTCCTCTGGGTATACACCCAGTAATGGGATAGCTGGGTCAAATGGTAGTTCTGTTTTTAGCTCTTTGAGGAATTGCTGTATTGCTTTCCACAATGATTGAACTAATTTATCCTCCCACCAACAGTATATAAGTGTTCCCTTTTCTCCTCAACCTTGTTGCCAGCATGTTATTTTTGACTTTTTAATAATAGTCATTCTGACTGGTGTGAGATGGCACCTCATTGTGGTTTTGATTTGCATTTCCCTAATGATCGATGATATTAAGCTTTTTTTTTCATGTGCTTTTTGGCTGTATGTATGTCTTCCTTAGAAAAGTGTCTGTTCATGTCCTTTGCCTACTTTTAAGGGGGTTGTTTTTTTCTTATAAATTTGTTTAAGTTCCTTATAGATGG
Organism: Cacajao melanocephalus; assembly: GCA_963573385.1. Taxonomy (NCBI): domain Eukaryota; kingdom Metazoa; phylum Chordata; class Mammalia; order Primates; family Pitheciidae; genus Cacajao; species Cacajao melanocephalus. Next base: position 88,399 of record CAUYLG010024053.1, read on the forward strand.
TAGATTTTAAAGCTTTGTCAGATGCATAGTTTGAAAATTTTTCTCCCATTCTGCAGGTTGTCTGTTTACTCTGCTGATAGTTTACTTTGCTGTGCAGAAGCTCTTAAGTTTAATCAGGTCCCATTTGTCAATGTTTGCGTTTGTTGTGATTGCTTTGGGCATCTTTGTCGTGAAATCTTTGCCTGTTCCTCAAGCATGTCTTTGTATTTATATCAAGCACATCTAGTAGTTTTGTTGTAATAATTTGACAACTCATATTTAATTTTTTTTTCTAGTAGTTCAGGCCTTTTAAAAAATATCTTCAATCTTTGAGCTAAAACAATGAAAGATGGCATTATCTAAATAGGAATTGAAACTCCATCCACCAAAATACGAGTGGAGGGGAGAGAGAGAGAAAAAAAAGAGAGAATGAGAGAGAGTGGGGGAAAGAGAGAGAGAGAGAGAGAGAGAGAGAGAGATCTCAAGAGAGAAATTATCATATCTATTTTTTATTTTTTCTTTATTAAATATTTTAATTTAGTTTTCATCATCTTCATTAAAGACATAGAGATAAAAAATATGACCGTCAGCTTTATTTTGTAGCCACCTCTGTTTTCTGTCTCCTACTCATTAGATTCATGCATAACAGGTCTTTCTGTAAAGTATCAATGGAGGGTAACATAAAGAAAGGCAAAATGACTGAAAAGTCATAGGGATTCTAGAAAAGGTTAGAACAGCCTGACTAAGCACAGAGTCTCTCAACACCTAAATGGTTTGAAAAGCAAAACTTGGATGCTTTTTCAGGCTTGATATAAGGCTTTTTCCTTTACAAATTTCAGTTTTGTGTATATATTTAAAATTTCCCTAAAGAGAAGTGTCAGAAAAATTGAGAATATATGTTACTGCCAAAACATCAAACTTAAGCAAAGATTTTGCAGTTATGAAAAATTATTGCCAAGTTTATTTCTGTAATTTTCTTATTCTGGAAGAGTGATCATTTCAGATATGACCGAATTTTGATTATATAAGTTGTGTGTTTCCCATCAGGAAGCTAGCTGTAAATGATATTCCTGTGTATTAAGATATTATTAAGTCAGGCACCCTTATTTAAACAATTAGCTTTGCGAATAGAAGTCCAAACAGAAGCCCAATGCACAGTGCTATCTTTTTCCCTGTAGATATCCATTACTTTATGGACTTCAGCCATGACATATATACCCATGGTTTGGAATGTTGACAATTTAATGGGAAGTTCTGGTGTTGTAACATCTCTGTTCAAAAAGCCTCCCTGAGCCCCATTGCTTAGAGCAGAGATTCTACTCATCTGCCCTGTGTGCCGTGGGATCCAGGCATGCCACAAATTGGTTACAGATGTGCCGAATATTGATCCCCTTGGCATTTGGGGCAGTTCCAAGCTATGCGTGCAGCCAAAGGCAATCTCATCCATTCACTCCAGTGTGCTCTACAGACGTGGTTATTTTCTGTGTGTGCCATGACAAGGAAAAGGCCGAGAGGCTCTGGCTCTGGATATAAGGTCTAACGTGTGCACAGTATTCAGTGCCTTTTCAATCTTGTCCATGCTCTTCTCTTCCAGTCTGACCTCTGACAGCTCCCCTCACACACAGCCCTTTCCCACCCTCCAGGTCTAACCCCACCTCCATTTCCTAAAAGCCTTTACTTTGCCTCCCATGCTTTTGGTCCTTCTGTTCATCCACTGTTTGAAGCCCTTCTTCCTCATCTGCATCATGGATATCTTAGGACTCTTTAAAAGATAGAGCTGATGCCAACCTCTCCATGAAACCATCAGAAACTCTCCAGCCTGAAACACTTCCTCCTTCCTCTGTGCTTCCATATAAGTTTAATTGTTACCCTCTTAGGCACTTGCCACATTCTGCTTCAAGTGATAGTTATTTGTGTGCTTGTTTTATCCCCCCTGTTAGAGTGTAAATGGCCCAAGAGTAGAGACCATTTTGGTTATCATTGCTCCCCTCCCAGTGCTAGCTGGATCTTGCACATTCGATCAATGCTTATTAAATTGAATTGACTATGCAAATGCAAGAGGAAGAAGAAAGTCAATTTATAGTTATCGCATGTCTACCACATGCCAAGCACCTTGCTGGCATCCTAAATGGGATAATGCATGCAGTCTTCACAATATCCCTTTTGAGACAGGCAATGTACAGATGAAGAAATCGAGGAATAGTTAAGGTAATTACCTCCAAGTAATAAATTTCACACTGGAAAAAAGGAACTGCAGAATAGTGCCCTGTTCAGGTGTCTGAGAACTTGGAACTGTGAACTTCAGCCTAACCATGCAAATCTCCAGAAACAGGGGCTTGCTGGAAGCCTGCTCAGAGAGTTTGCTGTGTGAACTGCCTTGTTCATAGAGTCCTGGCAAGAGTTTCATTTCATGAACTGGAAAATAAATCATCCTTTCATCAACAGGGAAATCCTTTTCCTAGAACCAAATCTGAGGTGACTAATACAAAAGGAACAGAAGAAAGTTATTTTTCTTTTTGCTTGGAAAAGAACCTTTTAGTGAAGCTTGAGTGGAAAAACAGAACCAATGTCTGTAAATGAGAAATGCTCTATTTGGATAAACGTTTTCCTCTGTTCTTTCTTGCTACACTGTGATTTTGTTTATTCTGTTATGTTTACATTTATTTATACTACTACTTATTTAACAGTTTTTAAAAAGTATAGACAATTTATGTCAATTATGCCTCAATAAAGCCAGAAAAATGAAATAACGACTGTTTGAAATGCAACAATAATAATATCTTATAGTATTTATAATATAATAGAGGTACAAAATATAAAAAGAGTAGCAAAAAGGAAGAAAAAGTTATAAATCGTTACAAAATTCTTAAGCCATAAAGGCAGCAATTTAAAGTAGACTGAAATAAGTAACAGTCATATTCAATTCTCTAGGATAACTACTAAAACATTTCAAAATGTTTAACTAAAGAGGTAGCAGTGGAAAAAAGATGAAAAAAAATTTAATTAATTTAAAGGATGGCAAGAAGTCATGACGCAATGAAGGACTGAAACAAAACATTTCCCCTCTCAGGTTCAAGCGATCCTCCTGCCTCAGTGTCCTGAGTAGCTGGGACCACAGGTGTGTGCCACCATACCCACCACGCTCACCATGCTGAGCTCAAGCAATTCGCCCACCTCAACCTCTCAGACTGTTAAGATTACAGGCATGAGTCACCGCACCCAGCCAAAACAGAACATTTCAATTCAGGTGCAAAATTTTGAAAGAACAAAAACCAAGATTAGATGATTTAAGTCATTAGATTACATTAGTTTTAAATAACTTTAGTGTGCAACGTTCAAAGGTCCTGACTGGCCAAGATTTGTATGGTCTCCATCAAGCGTTTGTTGATGTTCAGTGTTACTTTACTCATCTCTAAGCTGAAAATTGCATCCTACTGTTGAGGATGAGTTGACGGGTTCAGTTTTCCTTGGGCTTTTCATACATTGAGAACATCAGTGATTCAGTTTGTCCTTCTGTGGAACTCCCAGGTGCTGTGGCTCTCAGAACCTCATGGTCAGCAAGGAAAAGTAACTGAACTAATGATAATAGCCACTTGCATTTGTGTTGAGCTCTGTGACTCACATGGTGCTGTCACATCTATCACCCCGTTAGGTCTTCACAAGCAAGGCCTTGTGGGGTAGGTATTCTTAGTAGCACCCTACATGTTGTAGGCGTAAGAAGCTGTTGCTCAGAAAGGTGAAGTAGCTTGCCCAAGGCCATACAGCTCACGGAAAGTGGCAGATCCAGGACTCAAAATTTGAACGGGAGACTTTTTCTCAGTTTTCTCTTAGTGTACTTAAGGAGCCACCAGACTAGAGGTAAGTCTGGGAGTGGAAATGAAGGTAATAAAATTGGAGAGACTATAGAAGGAAGGGGTTTGATGCCAAGGGTGAACATATCATAAAGGAAATTTTCAGATAACTGACTTCTGCATTTATATGCTATCATATTCATCTAAACCTGTGCTTGTTTGACATTTTAAAGGAGGGAGGAAGAATGGCATTTTGACGAATGCACTTGACAGTTTGCATCAGGCCAATTGTCAGCCAGCCACCAGTGAGCACTATTCCTGCAGCATACACTGTTGCTTCACGAGATCTTTTTACATTCTTCATTCATTTTCCAGGCTTACCAGCTCTACATACTTTATAAACTTCTGAAAGGAATAAAACCTGAGGAGAGGAGGTATTAGGTTTAAGGGGGCCACTTTATTGCAGGATGTATAAAAGTAAAAAGTTTTAAAACATAAGAAAAGTTTAGCTGCAATTTCCACCAGTACATTTTCACCTCAAAAGGTATTAGCTTTCTACGTATTGCGTGTTGAGTCTTCATCTTAGAATAGGGCTTCCCAATAGAACTTTGGGTAATGACGAAGATGTTCAATATCTGTGCTGTCCCATATGATGGCTGCTAGCAAATTAATTAGATTAATTTGAATTTAAATAGCCACATGTGGCCAGTGGCTACCACCTGGGACGGCACAGTTTTAGAAAGTCGTTTGCTGATGTCAGTCTTCAGCTCGTGATTTATAGCATGTTGATATAGAAGACAGGATTTATAAAAACTACTACATTTTCTGGAATGTTTTTGAGGATAAGGATTCTCACTTCTCAATTAAAAATAGACACTGAAAATCATGATGAATGTATATTTAAATAATAATAAAGAGAGACTGGAAACTTAGGTACATTTACTATCTTTCCAAGTGTTGTAAAGTCTTAATTCAGTAATTAAGTGCTACAATTTTCTACTTTAGTTGGCAAGAACACTTAGGCTCATGAGAGTGTTAACTAATATAATTATTTGGTAAATGAAAAGTCAAACCTTGGATTTCTGTATTTCAGAGCTTAGAAAAATCAATGATTTCTTATCAATAAATCTTATAATTTTTTTTTTCTGTTTTAAGACAGGCTCTTTTGAGACTGTGGAATTTCTTCTACATAGTGTAATGTATATTTATTCACTAAGATAGCTATCTGAAACACGTGGGAAAACTGAGAGAACAAATGAATGATAACCAATTGTCTGCTTACACAATTCCACAGAGTTTGGCCTTGCCAGAGGGGCCAGTCTCTGATGAAAACACATTCGCGAAGTCCCCAGATGAGATTCCATGACTGTGATAATTGTCACATGCCTGTTTATTTTTCCCTTGAGAAACTGAATGCATAAAAAAAAAGATCACAACTAAACAAAAGCATATCAATAACAGGAAACTGTTGGTGAGAAATACCCTGACGTTCCTGTAAATTCACGTCACCAGATTCCCCAGGGACAAAGGTGCATGAACTGCATGGGTAAATAATTATGATTTAATACAGAGACCTTGCAATGCTGTTTATAGTAAAACAACAAAAAAGAATTGTTTCTAGAGGCACAAATAAGCAAATAATAGAAACACATATCAATATAATCAGGAAGTGGTGATGTTATGTCTAGGTCAGTTACTGAAAACAATTTGTAATCTATCAAAGTATCTCCTTTGCAATTGCAAGCAGCGTGAGGTGGGACCGTAGGAGGAAGATAATCCCTCATCCATAGGGTGATTAGAAATGGTAGAGAAAATGAAATATTCATCCTGGGGAATTTCTGAAAAGGTTTCTGCATCATGAACCTGTCTGTTTGCAGGATTTTATTCCCAAGGATAATGAAAGGGACATTAACAAGTTTCTCCTTCTTTCTTAAAGAGGATTTCCAATTGGAGGACGACGTCAGCCTTGTGAATGTGTGTCTATGAGTACATGCGTGTTCCAACTAAGAAAAGAAATGAGTGGTAGTGTATCAACATATTTAAGGCCTTTTCCCTTCTTTTTTTTTTTTTTTTTTTGGACAGAGTCTCGCACTGTTGCCTGGGCTGGAGTGTAATGGTGTGATCTCAGCTCACTGCAACCTCTGCCTCCTGGATTCAAGCGATTCTCCTGCCTCAGCCTCCTGAATCACTGGGACTACAGGCGCCTGCCACCACGCCCAGCTAATTTTTTGTATTTTTAGTAGTGACTGGGTTTCACTGTGCTGTCCAGGCTGGTCTCAAACTTCTGACCTCGTGATCCACCCACCTCGGTCTCCCAAAGTGCTGGGATTACAGGCGTTAGCCACCGTGCCCGCCCCCTCCTTTTAAAATTATAAATGATGTTTTTCTTGACAAAAATGGGAAAACCATATTTTTAATTTTCCCCAGAATCTACTTACTATAAAAAACATTATGGCCTTTGTTAGGTAGCTGCACTTTTATTGGGAATGGAGTTGGGGTAGAGGGTTTGGAGAAGGGAAGCAGAAGGTAGCAGGGAAAGTTAACCAGAATTCTTCCTTGAAATCTCTCTGCTTTTTTCGGGGTGGTGGAATACAACTCTGGAAGCCTCATTTTTGAGTTCTAGGCGGTTTTAAAAATCTACCCATTTATGCAGCCAAAAGTGATCACACTTCGTTTGTCCTTATGATCATTTCTCCAGTTCTTAAAAGATCCTGTGGTAGGCAGAATAATGGGCTCCCCAAAATGTCCACATCCTAATCCCAGAACCAGTGAATATGTTACTCTACATGACAAAGCGGATTTTGCAGATGTGATTAAATTAAGAACCTTGAGATGGAGACATTGTCCCAGATTATCTGGATGGGTCCAGTGTAATCGTAAGGTTCTTTATAAGAATCACAGAAGAAATAGGACAATGGAAGCAGAGAAAAAGATGTTTGAAGATGTCATGCTGCCAGCTTTGAAGATGGCGAAAGGGATCATGAGCCCAAGTCAGGTGACCTCTAGAAGCTGGAAAAGGTAAACCATTCTCCCCTAGAGCCTGCTGGAGCAACACAGCATCACCACCCCTCACTTTAGCTTAGTGAGACCCATTTTGGACTTCTGACATCAGAACTATAAGATAATAAACTTGTGTTATTTTAAACCTCTAAGTTCATGCTAATTTTTATAGCAGCAGTAGGAAACTAGCATCGATCCAAAATGCTCTCTTATGTTAAATGGCAGTGTTAGGTCTGTCAAATTATTTCTCAATTTTATAGTTCTAATATTAGAATATTAGGCTGCACATTAGAGTCATCTGGGGCACTTACAAAACACCAAGGCCAGGGCTGCAACCCCAGTGATTTAGATATAGTAGGTCTGGGGCGGAGGCAGTGAACTGTTATTTAAAAAGCTGCCGCCTGGTGTGGTGGCTCATGCCTATAATCCCAGCACTTTGGGAGGCCAAGATGGGTAGATTGCTTGAGCCCAGAGCAGCCTAGGCAACATGGTGAAATCCTGTCTCTACAAAAAATAGAAAAATTAGCCAGGTGTGGTGGTATGTGCCTATGGTCCCAGCTACTTGGGAGGCTGAGGTGGGAAGATTGCTTGAGCCTGGGAGGTAGAGGCGGCAGTGAGCCAAGATTGCCCCACTGTACTCCATCCTGGTGATGGAGTGAGACTCTGTCTCAAAATTGATCAATCAATCAATAAAATAAAATGAGATAAGATAAATAAAAAATGTAAAAAGCTGCCAGATGATTCTAATATTCAGCTAAGGACGATAGGCCCCTTGTTAGGAGACTTCCTCCTTTGTATGTTCTCTTGGGTGTTCAAGCTCAGGGAACGTGACTTTGATCAATGTGAATAGAATGGATCATTTCACCATTGCCAGGGCAGTAAAAAGTGTAGTCTAATTTCTTTGATCTTTAACATTATCTTTGATTTTTGTCTCTATCTGTATATAGTAATAATACATCCCCTGGGAGTAGATATCTGGGAGGCAAAGCCCCCTCCGTCTTCCTTTCTTTCATATTCTTTGGGTATCAGTTTCTATTCAGATGCAGCTGTAAATGACTCCCGCAGCCAGGATCCCTTGCAACAGGAGTATGACGCTTATATAAAAGAAGTGTTGCGTTACAGACAGTATGCAGCAGGAATGGTGTCAGGGATCAGGGAGTGATGCACAGAAAAGATCCCACCGTTCCCTGAGCCTATGTAGTCATTGAGAGAAAGATGGAATTTTGCTTATATGTAGTCCCTGCGGGCTCTGTTTCTATTATCACAGTGGAAAGAGACTTGAACTGAGCACCAGGCAAACTGCTCTAAGCCTGGTTCTGCTTCCTATTTTAATAATAATAGTTCCCCCACACTGTCTATAGGTACGAGGCTGAGTGTTTCATGTAGTGATAATCTCATTTAATCATTTCAACAACCTTGGGAAAAGGGTATTAATATTACCAATTTTACATTGATACATTTGGATTAAGCAGCTGCTAAAACTGAAGCCTAGAGAGGTTAAGGAACTAAGCTTAAGGCCCTACAACTAGAAAGTGGTGAAGCTAGAGGTTGAATCTAAGCCTGTGTAATCTAAAGGTCATAGTCTGAAAAACTGGAGGAGGCAGTAGGGTGTAGTGCTGGAGTGGTCCTGGACAAACCGCTTTTCCTTTCAGAGCCACATTTTTCTTTCTGATAACATGAGAGGCCTGTGAAATACTCGGCATAGTGCCGTGAGGCCTCTCCAGCTTGGCCATTCTGGAAATCTGTGGATCAGGGGTTTAGCCACTTCTCTAGGGCCATACTCAGACAGGCTGAAATTTTTTTCTCCTCCCCAGGAAGCTCTTCTAGGGGCATTATGGCAGGCATTCTTCCTACCCATGATAAGACTGACTTCATGGTGTCCCCTGTCATGCTGAAAAGCTCTGCTACAAAGCCTCCAAGTGGGTTGAGCTAAAGAGCTTGATAACTCAAACACATGTTGTAGTAACACAACTGGGATGGCTAACAGTTTCTGAAGTCACTACTCAGACAGCCAGGACTGGACATGGGGGCATTTGTAGGTTACAATCACATAGAACTGAGCCTCTTTCTGGATGCTAGGCCACTTTTGGGCTCTTTATCATTGTTAACAAGCAGCTGGAGAAGAAGACGTTGCAAGTTTTTCAAAATTACCAAGTAGAACAATACACAATAGGATTTTTTTTTAACCTTTGAATTTGATTTGTATTCTTGGTGAAATCCCCATCTGGACTTTACCAAGAATCAAAAGAATTCCCATAGGTATTACTAACAATAGTAGTAATAATAACCAAGGATTTATAATGAGAAAGGCATGGCTCGTGTCTTGTGGAAAGTCCTGATCCCCAGTGACAAGAGTCGGCACTTTAAAATACATTCCAAAAGATCTTGTTCTGAGTAATGTCTGATCACTTCCAAAAAGTTGCATTAAGAATGACAGATTCTTAGTTTTTGCTGATGTTTGTTTCATGTATAGAGTGTGCCCCAGTTCTTCTTGGGCATAAACTAGAAAACAAATGGTATTTCCTGGTTGATCCTTGCAGCAGAGATTACAGTGGTTCATGAATATTGTGCTCTCCTCTTCCTGGCGCATGGTTGACTACATTCGCAGCCTCCCTCACTTTTAGGTATGGCTATGTGACTGAGTTCTAGCCGATGAAATGTGATCAGAAGTTATGGGTGCCACTTCTAGGCCTGGCCCAGAAAATCCTGCTGCTACTTTAAACCTTCTTTCCTTTTCTTCCTGTGAATGCAAATGTCTCTGAGACCTTTGAGGATGGAGCCACAAGATGGGAGACATCTGGATCTTTGAAGGACTGTGTGCAAGGCCACCTGCTGACCAGGAAATTCTGGAGTGCTAAGCCCCTGATATTTGGAGTTTATTTGGTCCAGCAGCTAGCATTACTTAGAGTAACAGGTTCCATCCTGAGTGAGCAAGGCACCTTTTTTTGCAGACAGGTTGAGCAACCTCATCTAAGGAGTTGAGAATGGAAGGGACTGAGAAGACAACAAAGCTGAAGTGATATATAAGTTTTCTATGTTGATGTTTTATGTATTGATGACAATACCACCTCTCTCCCCAGTTCAAGGCAGGTCAAAGCAGAAAACTCAGGGAGAGGAGTGTGTGATGGTCAAGAGACACAAAGGCCATTTTCTTTCTTTCACTTTTTTTTTTGAGATGGAGTCTCGCTCTGTCGCCCAGGCTGGAGTGCAGTGGCACGATCTTAGCTCACTGCAACCTCTGACTCCCTGGTTCAAGTGATTCTTCTGCCTCAGTCTCCTGAGTAGCTGGGGTTACAGGCACACGCCACACCATACCCAGCTGATTTTTGTGTTTTTAGTAGAGATGGGGTTTCACCATGTTGGCCAGGATGGTCTTGATCTCCTGACCTTGTGATCCGCCTGCCTTGGCCTCCCAAAGTGCTGGGATTACAGGCGAGAGCCATTGCGCCCAGCGACAAAGGCCATTTTCTTAGTAATCTTTAGTACTCTGGTTATGGCTTTGAAGACCCTGGCTTGCTCCCACTTGCTCTTGTTCTTTCTTTCCAGCTCCCCATCTGACAACTGCAAGATCAGTTCAAGGACACAGCATATTTTAGTCCATTAATTTGATAGAAATTGATGGATGCACTACTGAAAGTATGGCAATCACTGTCTAATTGCTGCTGACAGTTACATGAGAAGGGAATTCCCGGGTTCTTTAGGTTAACTCCTGCCGTTAATCCATCATGGACCAGGTGAAAGGATCAGGGATGGGGAGATGTGGGTTTCAATCTGAGGGAAGAGAAGCCCTTGCCCTGAAAGTGCATAGCTATCAATAAGCCCAGGAGGAAGGAATAGAATTATGTGTGGATCAGCTCATTTTATCTTCACAAGAATACCTTGTTCTAAGACAGAGTCTCTGTGATTCATATGGCAGCACACTCCTGGTCTCCTAGAGTCTTACTTTCTAGGCAGTCCTCTTTTGCCTGTGCCTATAAACCACTTAATATTTTAAGGATCTGTATGGAATTCTATCTCCTAAATCACTAATTCAGCCCTTGTTAGGAGCTGAATTGTGCCTTCCCTCCTCCATTTATACTTTGAAGCTCTAATGCTACTAACTCAGAATAGTGTCTGTATTTGCAGAAAGGGCCTTTAAAGAGGTGATTATGCTAGAAGAGGTCAGTTGGGTGGGCCTTAATTCTATCTAACTGCTGCCCTTATAAAAAGAGGAAATTTGGACCCACAGAGAAATATCAGGAATGTGCACGCACAGAAGAAAGACTGTTTGAAGACACAGCAAAAGGTGACCACCTGCAAGTCAAGGAGATTGTCCTCAGAAAGAACCAAACATGCCAACACTTTGATCTTGAACTTTTAGCCTCCCAAACTGTGAGAAATATATTTCTGTTGTTTAAGCCACCCAGTCTGTGGTGCTTTGTTATGGCAGCCCCAGCAAATGAATGTAGTCGTCCTGCACCATCCATCTCTTGGGGTACACGTAAGTAAATGTAAACAATCACAAACAATCAGACAAACAAGAGCAGAGTAACCCATGCCATTGCTTTGTCTAACATTTGATCCTGCTTGTTAGGCATGAGCTGGGTTGAGTTTAACAGACAAATTGAGGTTCTGGTTGTTTTAGCATTCACTTCCTGAGAACACTGTTGACAATTTCATGGCTCACTGCCTTATCTAGTTAAAACAATTCAGGCTTTCCATCATCTCTATATTTAGAAATCATCTGATGTCAAAATATATCTGATGTCATTTGCCTACTAGATTTCTAAAAACTTGGAGTGGAGGATAGGATCAACTTTTTTTCCCTTATTTACTATGTATTGGAGACTTCGCAAGCATATGATTTTTTTTTTTTTTTTTTTTGGTCATGGCCATCCTGCTCTTACTGTCATTGTTTGCATGTTACAGGTAAAGAAAATGAGACTCAAGAAGTTTAATAACTTGAATTAAGGCATGATATAGTAAATGATAACACTGGGTTGGACAGAGACTCTTCAGCTCCATTGCTTTTGTCTGTGAGTGGCCATCTCAGTTGATAAGTGGCAAAGTTTGGCTCATGAAATTCTTTTAATAATACTTGCTTTAAAAATAATCACTTTGTAAATTTCCAAAACATCCATGGTGGGTAGATAAGCAGCAAAGTGATCTTCATTCTATAGTTGAGAAAAAGTAAGGCAGAGAGAAGCCAGGTGAATTTGCCCTAATCACCTAAGAAATGTGTGATAGAGATGGGAATGTAGATACCATGATGATGACTTCCAGTCTGGGTTTCCTAGTCCTTAAAGAGTATGGAATCCTTTGGTGTATGGGAGTCTTTGTACCTTCTTTCAGTGTTCGTAAGCAAAAACAACCAAACCCCAAATTACATAAGGAAGCACAGGCTTCCGGAGCACTATACTCCCATTGTTTTCTCCTATCTCACTTTTTCTCTTCAGGCTCTTTTGCCAGATTCTCCTCTTCTCTTAATGTTGGAGCATCCCTGGCTCTGTCCTTGTATGTCTCCTTGACCCAGACTAACTGCCTTGGTCACTCTACCTAGCCTCATGACTTTAAATACCATGTATATGCAACCAAAGTATATTTCCAGCCCAGATTTCTTTGCTGAGAAAAGAGGGTAGCCTCACATCCTCCAGACTCATGCATCCAACTGCCTATCTGATGTTAACATTTGGATTTCTAGCAGCTTTCTCAAAATTACCATGTCCAAAAATGAAATCCTAATCTTCCACCCCCATGCCAATCAGGCCTGGTTAGAAACAACAACAACAACAATAAACAACAACACCATGCATTTCAATACTGGGAAATTTCAGTGTTGGAAGGGCTGGAAGTACAAAAGGGAACATGGAGGTCCGAAAGCAATAAAGGAGGAAGGAGCAATACCCAGAGGTCAGAAGCTGCGTGCACTTCCATGCGGGAGCTCACAAGCTTGCCCTGCTGGAGAGGGTGTTGTGTCAGGTCTGGATCTTCAAGATCAGTCCTGAAGCTGCTAGAAATCTGCTGCCCCTGTCTGGGCTGTCAGCTTATGGAATCACCCCTACTGACCTTGATGTTAGCAACTACTAGCAACTACCACTTTACCCCAGAAGTAGGAAGACTGTCTTTCTTTTCACCTTCTGATCTCCCAGTAGTGTCTCCTAACGAGAAGCCAAATTGCAAAGGAGCCTGGGAAATGTAGTTTTTAGACTCCTAGCCCCAGAAGTATGAATGAGAGTATAGAAGGGCAAGTGTGGGGCTGAGAAACAGCAGTTAATAACCAAGTGCACTCTCCAAACCTGCTTCCTTCCAATTCTTCCCCGTCTCAGTTGAGGGTAATTCCAACCTTCCAGTTACCCACAGCCAACATTTTGATGATAAGAAGACATTCTTGACTTCTTTTTATCCAACACACAACATCCAATCCATTAGAAAATCCTATTGGTTACATCTTTGAAATATATCCATAATCTGATCATTTCCCATCACCTCCACTGCTGCTACCCTGGCTGAGCCAACCTCTTCTTTTGTCTGGATTCTTAAAATAGTCTCTTAACTGGTCTCCTGGCTTCTCTTGACTCCTACAGCCTTCTTACCATGGCAGGCATAAATTAGACTATGACTCTACTCTGTCCCAAACCTTTCAGTGGATCCCCTTTTCTCTCTGAATAAAAGCCGAAGTCTTTAGCATGGTCTATAAGGTTCTATCATCTACCTTCCCCCGGCTCCCACCCCATTGCTCCTCTGACCACAGGATTAATGTCCTGTTTAAAATTTCAGCCTGACTGCTCTCAGCACTCCTGTTCCCCTTTCTTTCTCTATGGGCATTTGTCACTTTCTCACAAAGTACATAGTTTACTTATTAATTATATCTATTGATTATTGTCTTTATCCTCCTGATAAAATGTAATCTCCACAACAGAAGGGATTTTTGTTCATTTTGTTCATGGATGTATCACAAGATAGAATGGTGCCTGATACCACATAATGAGTGCTCAATCAGTATGTCAAGATCAATATCAAGTGTTATAAAAAGATACACATATATGTATGTGTATATATAAAAATTATAATGCATAGATACAGATTATAAAGAGATGTTTGTAATACATATTATAGAATATACTTATTTATGTCTATTCCAAAACCTCTGCTGAATGAGGAGGGAGGAGGAGAAGGGTAGAGGGGAGAAAGAAAGCAGGGAGAAGGAGAGAGTAGGAGAGAGAAGAGGAACAACCCCTTAAAGATGTTACTCAAGGAATGTCCAATCTAATAGCATCTACCTTTCTAACTGTATCTTCCACCTTCATAACTCTTCTCCCTCATCCCCTGCCCTAGCACACTTTGGACTTTCATATTCATTTGGACTTTGGCTGGTTCAGATCTTCAGATGATGGACACAGCTGATCTCTTGGGCTTCTCTTGGTGTGCCGTTCATAGAAAGAAGCCATAATTTTAGATAACTTAAAATCGTCATAAGTTTGCACAAACAGTAGAATTTTCTATGCTGTACCATCCCCTGAGTTGTGCACTAGTTCTACCTGACCCTTCAAAATAGTTATTGATTCCTGTCGGGTGTTGTACTCGTTTGGGTGTATGTCCTATCTCTCTGGGGAGGACAGTGTTGAAGCAGCTGGCCTGTGATCTGTTTTCTCTCCCCATTACTGGGGGATTCTCAAGGGAAAGAGAAGAAGGCAGGAAGCTCACTGAATCTCCTTGTCAACATGATACCTGGACCTCTGGGAAATACGCTAATGCTATTTCCTAGGAGGAGAGTTTTTCTGTGGATTGCTTTTAATAGGATGTCTTTGGTTTGCTTAGGAAAACACACCTGGGCTCTACAGCTTTATGAAGCACCATTGCTTGGAGGTTGCCTTGTAAGCTATACAATTCTCTTGGATATAAAATGGAGCTATATCATGTCTCTTTTTTTTTTTTTTTTTTTTTTTTTTTGCTGTGTCAGACAACCTGTGGCTCTCACTGAGAGGCATGGTCTGTGCTAGGCCAAAATGCACACATCTAATGTGGAAAGACAACCCAGGGAGCTGTGCGGGATGCCTCAGGTCTCTTTCGGCTTTGCTTCCTGAATCCTTATATCCCTGAATTATTAATAAAGCTTGATGTTGGGTAAGATCTCTGATTCATGCGAATTTGGTTTGAAGATTCAATCCTTTGCATTTGCTCACCCTCCTACTAGAACATAAACCAGAACTCTACACAACTCATCTTTGTGTTATGTGAGGCTGGCATTGTGTCTTTAATATGGAAGCTGCTCGATAAATAAATACAACACAATAGATTAAAGGATTCATGGGGCATAAAAAACTCAGAAGGTAATAAGCTGATGGGAAATATAGGAAAATAAATTTATGCAAAGACAAATGACACACTTGCCAATACACTGACCATTTCTGTACCATTTTCCCTACTCTGGGTATAATGTATTTTAAATATAAATGTGGTTTATCTGCACATTAAATTTGACATTGATGTATATGAGAGCAATGAAAACTAGAAGATTGTTTTGGCTTTTAAAAGTTTTTCCATTTAAATTTAATTATAAGGTTTATGGATATAATTTGTATGCTGCTTAACTATTTTGGTTCATAGCAGGTCATCAATCAATGGCTGTATCTAGTAGTACCAATTTTGGCTTTCCTCAGCCTTTGCCACATTCATCATTTGCAGTTCAAATTGATTGCCATAGAGAAAAAGTAGTTTATATTTTCCCCTAACAAAAAAAGCAGCTTGTCCAGGCATGAAACCTCAATTTCAATTTGTTCCATTATGGTTGTGAATATAGGTATGATAGGGCATGTTCCCTCCTTTAGACAGGGCAAAAAGCTCATAGGTATGAGGTGTGTGTGTGTGTGTGTGTGTGTTTTTTATAGGTGCTGTATGTCTCTTAAGTATTTCTTCTATTGGTCTACAATTGCATCCCAGATCAAAATCATCCACTCTGCTGTCACTCCTTTATATTAAAAGACTTTTTTCCTCTAGAAAGGGTATCTGTAAGTACTCAAGTATAATCCAAAAACGGAAAATTAATACAATGACCTATTAACAGATAGACTGGGTAATGCCTCTTTCAAGTTCCCCCAAAGTCAGACCCTTTGGGGACTCCAATGCTGACATTTTATTTAAGAAGAGATTCCAGGCAAGAGGTAGGGGGAGAGGAGGAAGTCAGATAGTGAAGGGAGAAAAGCCAATAAAAGTTGTATTAAAGAGAGAATTACTGCTGTTGGCAACGAGGCCTTCCCCCAGCTGAAGATCCTCTAAGGAAATGTAAAAAATACACTTCAGGACTATTCCACTGAAAGCTTGGGTACTTATCACCTGACGTTCACTCCTTACTGGTTGAGGGTTGCCCTTGGGGCAAGTTGCTGTGTGCATGGGCTGAGCAAGTTCCTATGGCAAAGGAGAAAGTCCCAGGAAGAGGGCAAAGAATGGGGGTACTCAAGATGGACATAATGAAAGGGACCGTTCACTAGTGTAGCTGTGGGTGAACTTGAGGAGGGTTGAGAGGATATGGGTTTGGGCATCAGCAGTGTCTGTATCAACTGGTTTATCCTGTGAGCTAGAGCAAAAGTGTGAAAGAACAGAGCAGAGATCAAGTACTAGTTGATTTGAGGAAAGGGGACAGGATGAGGAAGAGAAAAGTGAACAAAGATTGGAATAAAGTTTCCTTGAAGAGAGAGAGTTGAGGTGAGCTGTCAGTATTGAAAGCTCTGGGTCTGAGAGCCCCAGAAGGTGGACAGAAACTGTGGAGGACAGACTTTATGGGTGGTCTGGTACCTGCTCTGACCTTTTTGGTCTTTCTGAACGTTGGAGATTCCACGAACATAATGGAAGAGTGGACAGTGTGTAACGCAGAGCTTTGGGAAGTCTCCCTCCCAACCTCATCATCATGGTGGATTTCTCTCTTAGATTGGTCACCTTTGCCAGTCCCTTGACTCATCCCTCACCATGAGCTTGCTTGGTTTCTTAGCTCTCTCTCCACGGGCTGTTTGGGCACATCTACATGGGCGTGGGGTCAAGTGGATGAGACCCATCTTTCCACACCATGACTCGGTGGGGAGCACAGCACCAAAGCTGGTTAACACTTCATACTCTGCTTGTGTTTTCTCACCCTGCGCTTAAGCTTTCAGGATGACTTGGGCCTGTTGAACATTTTTTTCCAACAAAAGTGTAGGTTTTCTTTATACCGATACATCTACTTTTCAGTGTGCCTTGCCCCTCCTTTCTCCTGAATGCCTGTTTTAAGGTTCAACACAAATTCTACCTAGCCTTCATGATTCCTTATATTAAATATGTAATATAAGTAATAAAATGTAGCTGTAGGTTCTTAAATCTCTCTGCCTTTCATCCTTCTTCATTCCTCCTTCTTCTATCTATTCTTTATGCCATCATCAGGTTAATTTTTTTCTAGCAGAGCTCATATTACTCCACTCTCTTGCTCAAAATTATCTGTTGGTTTTCCAGTGCAAGCCAATTTAAGCACAAATCCCCAAGCCTGGAAATCAAGTTTGTTCATAATATGGCTCCAGCTCAATCTTCTCAAATGTTTCTCACCGTGTCCACTCTTACATCAGTTGTTGCAACCATCCTGTGGACTGTTTATCTCCAATCTGTAGATTTTTTTTCCGTTAGCAGACTCCTTTTCTTAAATTATTAATTTGTTGCTCATATTTAAACACTGAGGCATTACACATACACTCACACACACACACACACACACACACGCACACAAATTTGGATTTCCAGCTTCTTTGAAACATTGAGAGATCTGGTGACACTGGGTTCACATCTTCACACTCAACTGAATATGAGTAGTGGCTAGCCCGTCAGGAGAACCTGTGTGCTGGTCCCTCGCCCACTCACATCAGTTATTTACGTAACCTTCTAATCCTCTAAAGACACTTGCAGCCCACCTCTCTAAATGCCCTAATTTAGCCCGACTGTATAGCTCATTGTCCTGAAAATATGCCCCAATTTTTTGAGCAGATGCTGTCAGTGCCCAGCTTATATACCCATGGCACTTATCATTTCCTTAACTGTCTGTGACTTTGCTGAGTAATTCTTTACCCAGGATCATGACTGTCCTACACAACAGGTAGGCCAGAATACCAGAGAGTTGACGCCCCTAAAGGCAGCCTACAGCCAATGACAATGGAGGCATATAGACAAATACTCCAATTCCTTCACCCCCAAGTGAACAAGCAGTATCCCAGAGGTCTTCCCTGGGATCAAGCATCATCTGCCTACAGCAGTAACCTGCTAGTGTAACATATGTTATTTTTTATATTTATAACTTACTTATTTCATGACAGAGTCTCACTGTGTCATCCAGGCTAGAGTACAGTGGTGTTATCTTGGTTCACTGCAACCTCCGCCTCTTGGGTTCAAGCAATTCTCGTGCCTCAGTCTCCCAAGTTGCTGCAATTACAGTTGTGCACCACCACGTCTGACTAATTTTTGTATTTTTAGTAGAGACGGGGTTTTGCCATGTTGGCCAGGCTGGTCTCAAACTCCTGACTTCAAGTGATCCAACTGCCTTGAACCAGTTGACTTCTTTCCTTCTCCTCTATCACTTCCCCACGCCTCTACTAAGTTTCTTGGGCTCACTTCTCACATTAACTATTGTACTCAAGTCCTTGTCTCAAGTTTGACTTCTAGATGAATGCTGCTAACACACCGCAGCTAAACCAGCAATCACCCTATTCCCTGATACAATGTCCTCCTGCTTTCCCTTATCCTGCAAACTTCACTTCGTTTCCACAGTCCCTTCTGCCCCTCTGAGTGGAACCCAAATACTTCCTCAGTCACAAAAGTTTTCCTGATCACTTTCACAGGTAGATTTGCTTAAGCATGGAATGCTGATGAGTCCTGCCTAATAAGGACACATGCACAACCCAGGAGTGAGGAAAGCGGACCTGTATTAAATGGGACATGAGAGCTAGTGGATCATTAACTACCTTTCAACCATGCATTCTCTCCGGGATGAAGTGTTTTGAGAGATTATTAGGGTTTGCAGAGTATGATTCTGTGGGATTGCTCATCAGTCACATTCAGTAGCAGCGAATTTGATAACCCATATTGTGTGTTGGCTCTTCCTTCTTCCCTGCGTAGCAACTCATGCCCCTTGCTGCTGCTCTCTGGGGCTGTGCTCCCTAATATTGTAGTAACACATAAGCCTTTGCTTTAAACTCTGATTTCTGAATCCCCAGGCTAAGACATCTACTATGTAATATTGACAAAAACAGACAGTTCTTTGAGTGACACAATTATGAACAATTAATTTTTGCACCTAACATTGTGCCTACTACTGTGTCTTTTAACATTTAATAATATTAGTTGAATTCTCCCATTAAAAAGTATTCATTTGCTGCACATCAATCAACGAGCGGTTAAAGAAACCGTGATATATATATTTGTGTGTGTGTGTGTGTGTATGTGTGTGTATATATGTATATATGATGAAATACTGTTCAGTCATAAAAAGGAATGAATTAATGGCATTCACAGCAACCTGGATGGGATTGGAGACTATTATACTAAGTGAAGTAACTCAGGAATGGGAAAACAAACATCGGATGTTCTCACTCATAAGTAGGAGCTAAGCTATGAGCATGCAAAGGCATAAGAATAACACAATGGACTTTGGGGACTCGGAGAAATGGTGGGAAGAGGATGAGGGATAAAATACCACAAATTGGATTCAGTGTATACTGCTTGGGTGATGGGTGCACCAAAATCTCACAAATCACCACTAAAGAACTTACTCACATAAACAAACATCACCTACTCCCCAAACACCTATAGAAAAAATAAAGCATTCATTTACTGGAGCATTGGTGGTACTGCATATAAAGAGCTGGTATTTTCATGCCTGGAAGGGTATGAAAGTCATAATCTTGGTCTCACATACAGATAATCCAACAATCTCAACTAATAACCCACTTGTCATGTATTGGTTCCACGTTAAGAACTATTTTGGGATTGGAGAAAGAGAAGAAGGGAATCAGGGAAGGGGAAGATTGTCATTAAATAGAGAAAGAAAGTAAAGAATTGTTAGATTCCCAGGAACTTGTTCTCCATTATTACATTAACTTTTTTCTTGTGATCATATTTTCTTTTCCAATTTTCCCATGAACTATATTTTCTTTTGGAGTTCTGTATAGAGTCACCTAGAGGGAATGTGGTGATTAATCTCCTGTAGAAGTGCAAGAAGTAGCACTACAGAGTGTAGAAAAATAACAGAATCCAAAGATCTTATTCTAATCTCTGAAAAAAATTGAGTGTGTTTATATTCTTTGGCTTAGTCCTCATGATCCCAATACAATAGAAATGAAGTGAAATGCATCATGGATTGGAATGAGTGAGTGAAAATCCCACTCTGACTTGAACACCAAAAGTGATATCTCCAACCTAATAAGGCCAATATGGGGTATATTGTCATAGAATAATGCATAATTGATAAATTTTTAATATCTACATTTATTCATATTATCTTGAAAGTAAACATGAGGTTTCTGGAACAGAAACATTATTACAGTAAGAACCACATCATGGTAGAATGTCAGCAAAAATGGCAGAGTAAGGACCTCTGAAAATTTGCCCCTCCATAAAGGCAATGAAAAAACTGGCAAAAAGATCTGAATCAACGTTGTCAGAACTTCGGAAATTAATCAAAGGCTTGCAGAAACTTGGGGAGCATTTAGTAGAGAAAAATGCCTGATTCTCTGTAAGAAAAGTGAGCTTTGTATCATTGTAACATGTTCTATTCTCATTCCGTGCTCCCAGCTCAGTGGTAGCCTTGAAAGATAAGAGCCTGTGTGTCTGATACTGGAGAAAGCAGAATAAAGCTCGAGTTCTTTCAAAGCCTCATTTCCAAAGAACAGTTATTATTTGACTCATCTGGCATTCCTTGGAAGGCCCCGCTCAAAAGGGTTGTCTTTATTTGACCTGATTCAAGTTTGCCTAGTGCTAAGAGCCTTTTTCTGGGGTGATTTGTTAAAAACATTTACAGGCAAATACAGGCAGGCACTCAGGGCTGTAACATTTAGGGTAAGCAATAGACAAACCAAAAGCTTAAAAGTAAATGTTGAAGAATGAATTGTCCATACGAGCTTTAAAAAGCCCTGACATATTCCTGAGACTTTAGAAGGCCATGTGCATGTGTGTATATGCTCAAAAGAGACCTGAGAAGGCTCAAAGTTCTCACCTCTGTCTGACTTTGAGGCTCTGCATAAGTAGGATAGGCAGAGTTATAAACTGCTTGATTGAATATTGAAGGTGTGCCCTAACATGTACACAGAGCCTCTTCAGCAAATATTGAGAGATTTATTAGTCCAGCCATTTAATAAAATCTCTGTTAAATCATTAGCTGATCAAAAAGCTAACTGAATAAAAACTCAGTGGCAACACATGACAATACAGACTTTACAAATTTATTTAAGGAAAACCACTAATTTTTCTAAAATAATTTTGTTGTCACAAAATTATGCACCTAGCAACAGAGCCCCAAAATGTATGAAGCAAAGATTAACACACTTGAGAAGAGAAATAGACAGTTCCACCATAACAGTTGAAAAATTCAGAACCCTATTTTCTTATTTATTTATTTGTTTATTTTGCTGAAACTCATTACCCAGAGCTGACAGTACCCTACTTTCAATAATGGTCTATCCAAAGTAGAAAGATCAACAAAAATTAGAAGATCTGAACAACACTATGAAGCAATTAGACCAAACAGACGTCTGTAGAACACTCTACCCAGCAATGGCAGAATATACATTCTTTTCAAGTGCATATGGAAAATTATCCAGAATAGAACATCTTTTACAACATAAAATCATCTCAATAATTTAAAAAGAATTGAAATAATATAAAGTCTGTTTTCCAATGACAATGGAATGAAATTAGAAATCAATAACATAAAATAATTTTAACAACTTACAAATGTGTGGAAATTAAAAGCAGCTTTACATTACCAGTTGGCCAAAGAAGAAATCAAAGAGCAATTCAAAAATTATTTGAGACGAATGAAAATGAAAACACAAAACATCAAAATTTATGTAATTCAGCAAAAAATAGTGCTCAGAAGAAAATTTATACTTGTAAATATCTACATTTAAAAGAAGAGAAATCTTGAGCCAATAATGTAAGTTACTACTGTAAAAAACCAAAACTGGGGGACATTACTGAAATACAGGGATTATAAGAGAATACTAAAGTGTATGCCAACAAAATAGATAACCTAGGTAAAATGAACAAAATTTTATGAAGACACAAACTGCCAAAATTGACTCAAGAAAAAACGGAAAATCTAAATAGGTCTATAACAAGTAAAGAGATTGTGTTAATACTTTTTTTCAAAAAAACTCACAAATTAAAGTTCAGGACCAGCTGGTTTTACTGGTGAATTCTACTACACATTTAACTAAGAATTAACACCAATCCTTCCCATACATTTCCCAAAACATGGAAGAGGAGGGAATTCTTCCCAATTAATTTTATGAGGTCAGATTTCCATGATTTCAAAATCAGATAAGGATATCACAAAAAAGGAGACTACCTGCCAATATTACCAATTAATACAAATGCAAAAATCCACTACAACGTACTAGCAAGCTGAGTCTAGCAATGCGTAAAAAGAATCATACACCACAACCAAGTGGAATTTATTCCGGGAAAACAAGGTTAGCTCACCACATAAAAATCAATCAATGTAATACACTAATTAATAGAAAAAAATGAAAGAAAACCATGATAATCTCAATAGATACAGAAAAATACTTCAATAAAATTTAACACAATTTTATGATTAAAACAATACTCAACAAACTGGAAAAGAAGAGACTTTGCTCAATTTGATAAAGAGCACCTATGAAAAACCCACCGCTAATACACTTAAAGGTGAAAGACTTAAAACTTTCCCCTATGATCAGGAAGAAGAGGAGTATGTTTGCTCTTATCATGTCTGCTTAACATCATGCTAGAGGATCTAGCCAACACAATTTGCTCTCACCACTTCTGTTCAACATTGTAGTAAAGGTTCTAGCCAGTCTGATTAGGTAAGAAAGAAATACGATGCATTCAAATTGGAAGAGAAAGAATAAAATCAATTTAAGAGGAATAAAACCAATCTCTATTTGAAGATGACAGTCTATAAGACAAGGTCTTATAGATTTAAAAAAACTCTAAAGAATTTACCAAAAAACTGAGCCAATAACTGAGTTCATTCAGCAAGTTTTCAGGATTTAAAATCGATGTACAAAAACTGGTGTGTTTTTGTACAGCTAACAATGCACAGCTCAAGAAGAAAATTATGAAACAATTCCACTTACAATAGCATCAAAAATAATAAAATACTTAGGAATAAATTTAACCAAGGAAGAGCAAGACTTATATACACTGAAAACTATTAAACATTGCTGAAAGAAATTAAAGATCTAAATAAACAGAAAGACATAAACATCTTACGTTCATGGATTGTGATACTTTATATAGTTAAGATGATGATACTTCCCAATTTGACTTACAAATTCAGTATAATCCCTGTACAAAAAGAGGCTTTTTGCACGACAGAGGAAAAACTCCCAAACTATGAATCTGTCAGTTTTTATAGGAGCATAACGGCTGTCCTTCCCTCCCTCTTTCTGAGAGAAAGAGAAAAATCTGTGCTCCCTAGTTATTTACAGTCTTTTGAATGTAAATAAATTTTTTCAGGAAGAGAAAGGGGACTGTTCCTATGCTGAAATGTAAATATTTGCCTCCTGGAGATATAAATTTTATTGTCCTGTTAATGGGAACAGATGGCTTCAGATCTAACACTCTTTAACTTCTAAGGTTTGTCCTCTAACCCAGGTTTTAGTTTCCTTTGCTTGGAAAGCCTTATCTGTGCATAAAGATGAAAATATGCTCTGTACAGTTCTTTAGTTTGTCTGACCTGGTTTAACAGTCCTGACACAGCCTTGGCTCACTGGGCCAGATGATGGCCATTACAAGAATGCTTCAGGATGTACAATAATTAAATAGCTTTACACCTGGATTTGTCCAGGACAGTACTAGTTTACACCTGCTGGATCTCAATTAATGCTTGTTAATTATTTTAGTGCTTTCTTTCTCTCTCAAAAGTGTCCCAGTGTGATGACTAGTTATGCCATCAACCAACACAACATTCTAATGGCATCTGTTTATATGTGTAAGGTTAAAGGCATGAAGGAGGGAAAGTGATGGAGCCTGGGCCCTGACTAAACAATTGACAGCTAGAGTGAGTCACATTTTCATAGAGCCTAAAGTTTCATTTATGCAGCCAATGTTTCAAACTTGATCCCATACTTGGATGACAGTTAATAAAATGAGCTGCTTATAACTGCCATTTTGTACTGAATAAGTCATCTGGTAGGGAAAGTCTAAACTTCAGAAAATTATAGGAAAAGGTAGACAATTTCAGCCAAAGAGAATAGCAAAAGAAATAGCATGAAATGGAGAAAAAATGAATCAGCCAGCACCGAATCACAGGTGAAAAATAAAGTGCCCTTGGTCCATTTCAGGGATGTAAAACAGGAGAAAAAAGAAGGAAATGGTCCCAGAAGTGTTTGACATTTGGGAAAGCTCAAAAGCCAGTGGATGCTGACTCTGATTTGTACTTTTCCTCAGGAAACACTTTGATATTAATGATGTGTCTGAGATAATATTAGATTCTTTGTATTATCTGAGCTAAGCTCTGCTACTGTTGAATCTGAGGAGGGAACAAACCTTTTGCTATTCAGCAGTCGAATGGTGAGACATTGAGGAGCTTATCCCAGAAGGCTTTCTAATCTATGGATTTCCTTCATAAACGCATGAAAGGGCTTATTGGTGGTGGCAATGTCTCTCTGAGGCTCTCATCAATACCATTTGCCTCTTGGTTTCTCAAGCGGTTTACCTAGACTTTTACACATTTGATTGTCTAGATTGATCACATTTCATTGTCTACTTACAGTATCTACCTTATCATCTTACAGAGCAGGAGGTGGGTGAGCACAGTTTGTTAAAATGAAATGGAAGTAGTAAAATCATTGTTGTGTCTTTATTTCCAGAGAGCTAGAATAATCTATCTAGGCTTTTAATTTAGAAATAGCTACCCCACCACCTGACTCCATTAGCAATCAATCCATGGCTAGAAGACGGTGGTCTACATGTGGCAGCAAGTAAGAGAGCTGGCGAAGAGTTGTAAAGAAAGGGAGTACCCAGCTGTTAACTCCCTGCTCCTTGACGTTAGGCATTTCTTTAGAGATCTTTTGTGCAATAATAGAACAATGGAGAACTCTGAGACCTCATTTTAGATTCTCCATTCACACTGCCTTTGGTTTTTTTTTTTTTTTTTTTTTCAACTACCCATCTGAACGAAGTCTAGGGGTGCCAGGTGGTATGCCCCAACAGAAAGCCATCTAACCTTTTCACTATCAAAAAGATGGAAAATAAGTCATGAAGTTTCTGCATGGAGGGAAGCTGCTCAGTCAGGATTCCTGGTGTTGAACTGCTGAGAGAGTCAAAAATAAATTTATTTGCATTATTTGTTACAATAAGTAACCTCCTTGACCAACACACCCTGTTTGGTGTCCTCATTCTGTAGACAGATTTTTTGGATGTGGTTAATGAAAATGGTTGCCACTAGCTCTAGGCTGACCTGGTTCCAGCAGGGAGAGAGCTGCCTTCTCTCTGTCCCAATGTCAATGCCAAAGCAGCTCTAATTATTATTGTCCTATGGCCCTATTCTTGGACCGATCATGGTGTCTAAAATGATGAAACGGTATAACTTAGTGGTTGTGAGCAGAAATTCTGAAGCCAGACTATTTAGATTAGAATCCAGGCACTGTTATTTTCTACCTGGAATACAGTGGACTGGCTACTTAAATTCTCTATGCCTCAGTTTCCCTATCGGTAAAATGGGAATAATAATAGTATATTCTGGTATAGTTATGAGGAGCAGATGAGTTAATATGTACAGAGTTTAGCACAGTGACTGGTTCACAGGAGAGCAAGCACTTGTATAACATTGCTCCAGCTGGGGCATCTGTCTACTCCTGTGGCTGAGTGTGTATCTGCTGGGAGATGTAATAGAAATACCAGGAGTAGAGGTGTTTTGCTATTCACAAAGGACTTTTTACATCTATTTTATCATTTGCTTCTTGCCCCAGTCCTGCAAGAAGGTCACATTATTTTCTCCATTTTACAGTTGGGGAAACAGAGCCCAAACTAGCCCTAGATCACACAACTAGTGAAGAGCTGTGAAAAAAACTTGAACTCAGGATTCTGGAACTTTCCAACATTCCCTGAGTTGTGTGGAATTGCCAGAGGGGTGGCCTGAGCTGCTGGATAATGTTGCTGGATCATGCAGCCCTTTCCAATCTATGATTTGAAGTAGTTCTCAGGAAATGACTTTCTAAGTACTGTGAAGCATGAAATGACTTATTGGGTACTCTGCACTCCAGGGACCTGGCATCCAGGGACACACAGGACCACGCTTTGCTTTTGTCTGTTTAGGCACTCATTGTTTGGGGGTGGCCATGGTGCTTTATCTCTGGGGATATCACCTGCTTCTCAAAAGTCTTTCTGAAGAGTTTCATTAACTGAGTAGCACAAAGAGGTTAGAAAAACAAAATGAACTGGATGTAGAATACAATTTCTAATTCAAGCATGACTTTTACTGTTGTTGTTGTTGTTTTTTAAAGAATCTAAAGGCAGCTTATTAGTGCCAATCAATTTACACATAGTACAGAGAATCTTTATACTATGCCAGAGTCAAGAGGCAAGAACTCGGACTTCAGTATCTGACGCAATTTTCTCTTTTTGTTTTTGTTTTGATATTGGCCTTTTGAGCATCACACTGATTTTCCTTCAGGACACATAAAGGCGAATAGACCAAAACAACCACAAAAAAAGTTATTGAGATTGGGCCGTAAATTTAGAGATTAGGAAAGGGAAACATTTATTTGGAATTTTTTAAAACTGCATGACAATGTAGAATATGGTAGATGTGGTGGAACCTCTAAATATGGCGGCCGTCACTTTCTTCTCTCTCTGTATGTATGTGCTGCTCCATCAATCAAGAGATGGACTCCATTTCTTTTCTTCTTGAATCTGGACTGGCCTTTTGAGTTACTCTGACCAACAGAATTGGCAGAAGTGACAGCCACGTTCTATGCCTAGGATTTAAGAAGTTGGGCAGCTTTTACTTTTCCTGTGGGAAGTCAGACTCCATGCTCTAAAGAAGCACAGGCTAGACCACTGCAGGAGGAGTGACTGTGTGGAAAGCAAGAGTCCACATGGAAGGACCAGACACAGGAGTGAAGTCGTCTTAGACCCTCCAGCCCAGCCCATCTGCCAGCAGAGGGCAACTGAGTCGGTGACTCCAGCTAGTGCCTTGCAGAACAGAATTGCTCAACGAAGTCTTAACTCAAAACTGGACCTGCGGACTTGTGAGAAAGAGTACATCATTGTTGTTTTAACTAGTGAGGTTTTCAGTGGTTTGTTACAGAGCAAGAGATCTTTCTGCAACATGGGTATCCCCCAGTAGCCTCTGAAGGGAAGCCATCTAGTCCATATTCTTGATGTGAATCCCCAGAATAATGAACAGTGCAAAGCTAACCAAAGCAGACAGAAATTTCAGAAGGGCCGTAGTACTAGTAATACCTCCAAAGAGGGAGCTCTTAGGATCACACCTCCTTTCCATTTTTCTCTTCTGAAATAGCATCCTCTGATGATGGAATTTGCTGACTCCATTCAAGCAAATCCCAAATCTTCATTCAATGCAATTAATAAAAATAGTTACGGAGCCCCTTCTTTGTGCCAGGTACTCTCCTGGGAGCTGGAGGCACAGCCCTGGACTTGAGAGACAGGACCTGCTCAAATGGATCTTAGACTCTAGGGGGAAGCCAGAGAAGAAATTACAAATACAGTGAGTGTCATAAAAAGGGAGGTACAGGGAGCAAAAATTGGGAAGGTTTCTCTGAGGTGGTAGACTTTAGGTTGAGGCTGGATGAGAACTAGCGCTTAGCCAGGTGAGAGGGCACGTGGAGTGGGCAGGAGTCAGGCAGAGGCAGTGGGAAGAGCCGCAGAGATCTCCACTCAGGCCTGGGCCAGTGGGGCCCAGCTCTGCAGAGCTGAGGTAAGATGGCATCACACAGTCTCCCAGAGGCTTGCTGTGTTGTGCAGCCGTTTCCAGGCACTGCTTGTTTCCTCTCTCCTTCCAGGATCAGGGCCTATTTAGGAGCTTGAAATGGCTATGTGGTTGTTTCTTTTTTTTCAAGTCCAATCCTCTTTCCCGTCCAGGTCTAGATTCTGCTCTGATTCTCAGGGCTTCTCAGGGTGCTTGATGTTCCCATTCAGTCAGGGTCCCATGGCTTTCTAAGCAGGGGTCCTGTGACCAGCCTTTTCTCTGGTCCTGGGTATGTGACTTTTACAGTTTCCCTGAGTTCAGTCACAGTGCACATGGTGGACTCATTCTTATTCTCCATCTCTCTCTCTCATTCTCTTACACACACACACACACACACACACATACACACACACGTGTCGACAATATCTTTGAAATCAAAAGCTCATGGAGGAACAGAGAATACCATACCCTGCTCTCTCTTTTTCTTTTCCAACCACTAGACCACCTCTAGAAATGTTCAGGCTCTCTGCGATATTTTTAAGTTCTCAAACGTGGACCCTACCACTTAGCGAAGATTATAAATCTGTAAGTCACATGCCTTATCTGAGAATCAATTTCATCATGTATAAACTGAAAAAATATGCCTGTCCCTTTAAAGAGTTGTTATAAAGAATAAATTGATTTACATTCATGAAAATACTATTCAAATACTTATCTTATTTTTCTTTCTGGTCAGAGAGTCCAAAGTAGCCTGTGTCTCACACAAGCATGAATCATGATATTGAAAAGGTTAAAACAACAACTGCAACAAAATACACCAGCCAGATGGAGGCTGATGTCTGTGAAAAGCAGCTTCAGCCATAGCCAATGATTTTAACTTAGGAAATAAACAAAGGCTGGAGCCACTGGACAAGGTATTTGTTTGGTGGTCAGAACAGCGCTACAGGCAGTGGAAACTTGATGAAGACTTTCTGCTTCTGTGGATGCAGACAATGGCAGTGAAGAGGATAATCATTGTCAAAGGTCGTCTCACATTTGAAGGTCAGTGCATGAAAGGGCTGTTGAGGAATGCAAGGATTCAGCCATTTTTCTGATGATGCTCTTGGGAGGTCTTCTCATGTCTAGATTCACTGAGGAGTGGATAACTATTTTCCACCCATCTGGCTCTCCTCTTTGGCTTTCCGATTTACTGCCTGGCCGCAGAGCCAATCTGCAGATAAATATGCAGCGGAATCTCACAAGTCGGCTGAACACTGAATCTGACAGCTGTATTTGGAGTGCCACAGGCAATTAACCACACGTCTCCCTTTCAATGAACCAGTTTTCCAGGGACTCCATGGTGGGCTGATATCTTGCGAAATAATCTTGTGGGTTTGGACAGAGGGCAATGGGCCACATTTCATGATTCAAGACACATGGCCATCTTGAATGTACAGTCGCATTTCCAGGCAAATAACCAGAAGCGTCTTTGGGAAAACTCAGGTGAAGCAGGATAGTCACGGCATCATCAAGCAATACTAACCCATGGCCTGTTTGACATCTCTGGTTGCAGCTGAAGTTCCTGGAGAAAATATATTGGACTTCTGGTGCTTCCAGATTACAATTTAGTAAGTTGTTGGCATGTTCCGAGAAATTTCCTAGTGTTCTAGTGACAATGCACATGTAGGGATTAGTTTAATTCTTGTCTTATTTTAAAGCAACCTTTGTTTCCCTAAGAGGTACAACAGGGCTACAATGATAATGAAATACTAACCTGTGTTTCAGCATCCACAAGCAAAATCACCAGGTCCTTAGCAGTGCCCATTGCCACAGACGGAAAAATAATCCTCTCCTTTTTCCAAAGTCACCTAGGATCTGACATGTGCTCACTGATGGTTCATGTTGCCTTCCCCTTCTACCTCTGCCACCCTCACTGGGGCTGCCAGCCTCTAGGAGATGAGGCTACTTGGTGTCTTGGCCAAAGACTGGTCCAGGAGTCAGAGGATGGGTTTATCCCCCCAACTCGGCTGTGTGATCCTGGGTGAACCACCCACCCAGCATCTCTATGCCCAAGGTTGGTGCCCTGTCCCCTTCTCTTATTACATTTTTGCCCCGGCAGTGCCATAGTTACAGCTATTAGTCTTCACGGGCTCATTAATTCAACACCCATTCAACAAATACTTACTAACTGCCCACTGTGTGGCAGACGCTGTTCTTAGTGCTTGCTGAAAAAACACATGCACTGATGGAACTTCTGGTTGCAGAAGGTGAACTATACACAAGTAAACAAAATAAATACAATGTCGGAGGGGAGGAGAGCTGGGGAGGAAAGGAAAGCAGGGGACGGAGAGCCAGTGGGGGCGGGGTCACTGTCATTTTAAAGAGAGGATTGGAGAAGCCTTCAAGGAGAAAATGACATTTGAGCAAAGCCCTAGGGGTGGGGAAGAGCACGAACGATGAAGATAGGGGAAGAAAGCATTCCAGGCAGAGGTTACAGTGAGGGCTTGTAAGTTACACCTCACCCTGGGTGGGGTGAGGCTGGCGGGTTTGCAGTGCAGACGGGGCTGACGCTACTGGAGCCCAAAGAGCCCAGGAAGAGACAACGAATGGTGGAAGAGAAGTTCTGACAATTGGGAGTGTAGTGTAGAGTTGGGGCCAGTGCACACTGGATGGGCTGTTCACACCTTTGTCAGGACTTTTTCTCTGAGTGTGTGTTTGGTGCAGGGTTTGGGTGGGGAGGGTGCATGGCAGGGTTTTAGCTGAAGAGAGATCTGAATTATGTTTAAAAAGATCATGTTGCCTGCTGTGTTGAGAATAGACTTGGGTGAGAGGGTTGTGTTTCGAAAACAGAAATAGCCAAACCAGTTAGGAGGCATCTGCCATAATCAGGACAATACACAATGGTAGCTTGGACCAGAGTAGCAGGGTTTATAGTCAGATTCTGGATTATCTTCAAGGCACAGCAAACAGGATGGGCAGGACAACTTCCCAAATCGATATTTCCAGTTGACCACTCTCCCAAGGCCAGCCTGATGGTGTTAAACCACTTGCTGGATCACTCCACCTGAATGGCTTTGTAGAGCTCCAACTTTATCATGCCCCAACCTATCACCCTCTAACACAACTCCCACCCTAACCAACTCTCTTCTTATTTTTTTCTGGATATAACTCTTTAGAATCCTATGAGTCCTCCTCACTCTCCATATATAATAGTTAGTACATTCTAAAGATTATTTCCTCCTTGTCATTTGAATCTAATCTTTTCTAATTCTATTGCCATAACTGTAGTTAGATTTCTCTTATCTTGCTCCTCAAGACTCAATTCCACAAATCCTGAGTAACTGTTATATGCAAGGCACTGCTGGAAATGCAAGGAGGGGTCAGATACAACCCCAGCCCCCAATGAGGTTAGCTAATAATTAGATGAGACCATAGTGAGAGAGGCAAGCACCAAGCTGGTCACCAGGCAGCCACTGCAAGGCAGGGCCCCCATTACCCTGATCACACTGCAGAAGGTGCTGGTGCTCACGCCACCCCCGAATGCTGACCTGGAAGAGGGCCCGAGCCATTTCAGGTTGCTATTGCGTCCCAGCTCTGGCTGAGTATTTCCTTCATCTGCAGCTTAACAGACCTGCAGCCATTATCCCAGAAGACAGAACTCATCATAGGGCAAGGACTGTATCTCTGGATTCACCTACATCAGGGCTTGACTCTTAGCCCTGCCATTCGTTCCCTTCAGGCCTTTGAGTGGGTTGCTTAATTTTCTCCAAGGAAGTTTTCTCCAAGCAAGTTTTCCGAAGTTTAAGGACAGTAAATATAAAGTGGCTTGCACAGAGTTGGCATTCGAGAAACAGTAACTAATACTAGATGTTACTGTCTCCCCCTTCTGATCTACCTTTCACAATGCCACTGGGTTCATTTGCCTAAAACACAGGTCTTACATTATTGTATTGTCTGTATGATAATTTCCCATAAAAAATGCCTCAACACAAGGAATGTGATGCATGCGTGTTAGTAAATTTTAACCCACATATCTTTTTGAGTTTTTGACATCCTTAACCGTTTTTACCAATAAAAATCATCTAATCTTTTAAGCAAATGGGAGGGAAAACAATTTTTTTGGCTCTTCTTATTTCTTTTTAGACAGATCAGTAAATCTGAAAGTATCATGTGCCTGATAGGCCCATGGACTGGGCAATAGAAGATAAGAAAGATATAATATTTGTCTTCTGCTTTTAAGGGTCTTTTAGTTGAATGGAAGAGGCTGGAGTCATATATAATACAATTAGAACAACATATTTGCAAGAATAAAAGGAGTTTCTGTGGGAACCATGAAACATACACTGTGTACCGAAGATTGGGTAGATTGAGATAGGTGGAAGGCAGAGAGAGGAAATTCCAATTTGGATCAGTGATGCTGTAGTCCAGGCTTGTCCAACCCACCCACATGCAGCCAGGATGGCTTTGAAATCAGCCCAACACAAAGTTGTAAACTTTCTTAAAACATTATGAGACTTTTTTACTATTTTTTTTTTAGCTCATCTGCTATCATTAGTGTATTTTATGTGTGGCCCAAGACAATGCTTCTTCTTCCAATGTGGCTTAGGGAAGCCAAAAGATTGGGCACTCCTGGTCGTCTGTTATCTTTAACTCTCTGCTACAGTTTATTTTCCTGTTTACTGTCTCATTCAGAAAATTCTGTATTGAAGGTTTAATACTCTATGGAATTACACATTGATTTTTGATGTTCTACAAACCCCCTCCTGCAATACCTGGGAATTTCAACCCTCTCTGTCATTTTCTACTATGCTTTGTTGAAAGTAGGACCCATGTTGGACAAACCAATCCTGACAAAAAAGCTGAGTCACAATTACAGTTTTTCTTTTCTCTGGGAGTGTCAAACACCCAAGCAAAGCAGTTTTCCCCTTGGAACCCAGACAGCTTAGGTTTTCAGTTTTAAGTCAGAAGATTTCTGTTATGCAATTTGTTCCCACTATTTTTCTCATTTCACATTGGAATGTTGATGTTAAGCAACTGTCACTCCTACAAAAATACACAGGACATCTTTTAACGCAGTATCGCCTTTTATTTCATTTGGCCGGTAAAGACAGCTTTGTACAAAGAAATTTAGAACTTGTCAACCGAATTTTGGTTAATCTCACTTGAGTTTAAAGAGGCTAGATTCCTGTTTCCCTTCCTTTTCCTAGAAGTGAGATCTAAATTCAGTTTTATTTGATAGAGCCTGTTGGACGTAGGGCTGGTTCCAAAGACAGCACATTAAAGTAGCAGAGTTATTTTCTTGAAACCTAATGGCGCCCTCAAGTGGCACATTCCATTTCAAGATTTTCTTTCTTTCTCTTTTTCTTTCTTTTCTTTCTTTCTTTCCTTCTTTCTTTCCTTCCTTCTTTCCTTCCTTCCTTCCTTCCTTCCTTCCTTCCTTCCTTCCTTCCTTCCTTCCTTCCTTCCTTCCTTCTTTCTTTCTTTCTTTCTTTCTTTCTTTCTTTTGAGAGGGAGTTTTGCTCCTGTTGCCCAGGCTGGAGTGCAATGGCGTGATCTCAGCTTACTGCAACCTCTGCCTCCCGGTTTCAAGTGATTCTCCTGCCTCAGCCTCCCAAATAGCTGGGATTACTGGCATGCACCACCACGCCTGGCTAATTTTGTATTTTTAGTAAAGACAGGGGTTTCTCCATGTTGATCAGGCTGGTCTCAAACTCGTGACCTCAGGTGATCTGCCCTCCTCAGCCTCCCAAAGTGCTGGAATTACAGGGGTGAGCCACCATGTGAGCCACCGCGCCCGGCCCCCATTTCAAGATTTTCAATCTCATGGCAGTCCTTTCAGAAACTTTGTTTCTTAAAAGCAGGAGAAATTATATATTTTTTGAAAGATTAAAGCAATCAGTTAGGTTTATTATTTCTAAAGATGACCATGCAAATTCCCCCTTATTAGTCTTCGATCCCTGAAGGCTCAAGATGTTTCTTGCCGCCTGCTGCCATGAGAAGGACACTTAGAGGCGTGCACTGATGCTCTATGGCACGGCAGGTGGATGATTTCTCAGAACATTCTCATGGGAAGTGTGGGTGCACTCTTAGAATCAGTGGCTCCTGCTGAGTTGATGTTTGAACAAGGGAGGGGACTTGAGAAAATAGGTAAAAAATGCTTTGAAACTAAGCATGCTCTGGCCTTCTTTCTTCTACACGTGCAGTTTTAAGAAGTTGCAGTGATTTATACTTCACAAGTAGTAAATAGTGCTGAATTCTTTGGTTTCCTCTGAAGCATCAGTGATCAAGTTACTGGTGGGATGAATGAACCACTTTGGTGATTGTTTTTCGAGGCTGACTTTGAACACAAAATCTTTCGAGTGTTCTAGTGGATGGATTCAGAGCTTCCCACAGGCTGGAAACCACTCATGAGACCTCCTCACATTTCCCAGTGCAGTAGGAGTGAGGTGGCCTATGTGGGAGGCATGAGAGACAAGGGCTGTGGGTAGTCCAACATCTGTTGCATGGGTGCTTTATTAGTCACGTGGGCCAAAGAATTAACTCCCTAAGAGGCTGGGAAGATCTGCATTTCCCTCAGTCAACCAGGCTGAGTGGCCTGATTAAAAGTCAGCACACGCCTGACTTGGTACATGCAGACACCATCTGAAGTCAGGAGCAAATTGCTTCTGACAATGTCAGTCACGGGAGGGACCTGGAGTGACTCTCACGCTTGCACCTTCTCACTAACTTTGGCATTTTATACAGATCCCACAGAAGGGTCAAAGCAATTATCTAAGAGCTTAAAAACTGCAGAAATAAGAAAGAAACCTTTAATATTATCATTGCTTTGATAATGGAGCATCGATTTCAATGCAATGTCATGGAGGTTTATGCACAAGTCAGGAGGTGCGTTGGTTTAGTAGACCAGAAAGATTTTGTTGTTGCTAAGCTCATTAACATTCCCAGAAGAGCAATGAAGATACCACTCCACTGGCTATGCCTTATGGGTGACCACATTGACTTCTTAGATGAAAAGAAGCTAAAAGAGTCAAGAAAGAGAAAACACAAATTCAGATGTTTTTAGTTGGTGTGAAAGATAAAGAGTTCCTTGATTCTCCTGTTCCCTCTTCAGGGAAGGGAACTGTGTACCTTCTCCCCTGTTTTTTTGTTCACATAAGGTTAACTCCGTAAAGTTAAAATTCACTGGAAGATTGGAGGAGTTTTATCATGAAAGGTGAAGGGTCGTGCGCCATATTTTCATAAATGTGTGTGCCTGGGAGGAGGGGATAGAAAAGACAGGACATCCCTCCTAGGTCTTCCACGGAAGGCTGAGCAAACATCGGGGAGGATAGAGACCTGGAGTCACTCTTTGGGAGTTAGGCTCGTGATTCATGCTGGCCACTGGAGGGCGCCCCTCTGCAGTCATCACCGTTCACAAGCCCAGACTCAAATTCCACTGGTACAGACGTAGCTTTTTAATGTATTGCAGAGTTTCTTAACTTCAGCACTATTGATATTTCGACCCAGATAATCTTTATGCCTCGTAGGATGTTTAGCAGCCTATCTGACCCTTAACTGCTAGATGCTAGTAACACCTGCCGCCCCAGTGATGGCCATGAAAAACATCTCCAGATAGTGCCAAATGTCCCTGGAAGGCAAAACTGCCCTTGATTGACATCAGTCAGTCCATTGTTCTAAGGCTCAAATGCCCTTTCCCGAAAGATTCTTGTTTAGCCGGGAGTCAATGGACGCTGCATTAGAAAGAAACAATAGTTGCTCTGGTCAACTGTCTAGTTGTTTTCCAGTTCAACCCCAGCTACAGGATCCCCAGCCTAGGTGGCTTTGGTCAAGTCCATCTGAGATGATATAGGGGTCTATCCCACCTTCTCTCGCTGCAGCCATTCCAGCCCCTCTTTTCAGAGCTCCTCCTTCAAATCCTCCGAGAGTGCAGACTATCAGGAAGTGGGGTGTTTTGTAAACTGCTTTATACTAAGGTGTGTTTGTCACCTGGACTATTGCAGGGCATCATCATGCTGAGGAATGTGCACATTTAAAACAAGGGAATGGCCTGACAGAGGGTGTTGTTTAAACTTGTTAAATACTAATCTCTAGCAGAAGGATCCCAGGCACTTTGTTATCTGTAAAATGGGGGATATTAATAGTGTTTCCGTCATAAATTTACTGTGTGGATTAAGTGAGTAAAACACTTACAGCGGTGTCTTAAAACAGTAAACGCTCTTGCAATGCTAATCATCTTGTTTTTGTTGCTGTTATTACTAGTATTATTTTCTTATCTATCCAAGAGACATGTTTGGAGGAAGATATGATAGCTTATAGCTTGAACCAACTTCCCATAAAGCTATCCTTGTCTTAGAACAGAAAATCAAACAACACATGTTCTCACTCATAGGCAGGTGTTGAGCAATGAGAACACATGGGCACAGGGAGGGGAACATCACACACTGGAGTCTGTTGAGGGGTGGGGGGCTAGGGGAAGGACAGTGGGGGTGGGGATGTTGGGGAGGGATAACACTGGGAGAAATGTCTGATGTAGGTGATGCGGGGAGGGAGACAGCAAACCACCGTGACATGTGTATACCTATGCAACAGTCCTGCAAGACATGCACATGTACCCCAGAACTTAAAGTACAATAAAAATAAACATTTAAAAAAAAGCTATCTTGTCTTTAGTCTTTAACCTCTAATGCTGCATCTGGATACTTGAAACAAAACCACCATTAAGCAGAACTTAATGCTAAAAAATGAATCCATCTTAAAAATCCTCCCCCTTTGACTATACCTTTGAATATTCTACCCTGAATCCCAAAATCATTGAATGAATGAATGAATGAATGAGCTAGAGGTGTAATGGAAACAAATATTTGTGAAGCAGCTATACTATGCAAGGTGCCATGGGGCTATCTAGAATATTAGACGTAATTTTATGAATAATAAAGATGCAGTCACTCAAATCATCAGGCCACCCCTCAGGGTGTAATGAAAGTTGAGAGGAGTATAAGGTGTATGGGAGTAATGAGCCTGGAGAGGTGACTTTCCCACACAGCAGTTTGGTGGGAAGGCACTTGGGAATTGAGGGCAGGGGGGAGGAGTATTCTAAGCCTTTCTTTTGGGCCCTTGGGTTTTATTGCATTACCAGGAAGCAGCTGCCGCTCAATTACAGAGCCAGAGATGCAGTGCAGTGGAAGTGTCAGTTTCACATGTGCCATCTGTAGAAGCTGAAACCTCAAACTCATACAGAGACCACAGAGCACTTTCTGAGCCTTCCAGTCATGCTGCCTGCATTCGTGTTCTTTGTGGTTTCTGAGAAATGCTCCATAGTGAGCAAATGAACTAAATCACAAGTTGTGCTGAACCAGAGAAATAGAAGCCTTCTTGGAAGTGCACAGCTGTTGTCTAATTTTCCCAGTTTCTTCCAATTCAAGCAGAGAAGTATGTTGAATATCTGTGTGTGTGCACATGTACATGTGCCAGAGAGAGGGAGAAAGAGAGAGTGTCAATTGCTTTATATGAGAAGGAAGATGAGGGCTACCCATAAGTGAGAAACATTAGTGTTTATTCCTATTTTAATAGCAGAGATTCAATGTTCTACTGACTGTGGATTAATTTACTTTAAAATAATTTGTTTAAGATAGATAGTAGATTTTAGGTACTCATTATAAAACAAAAAAGAAAAAGAAAGCTAACAGAGATGATGGGCATGTTACCTCTTTTGATTGTAATAATCACTTCACTATGCATATGCTCATCGAGATAAGTATATCAAAACACCATGTTATGCACTTTAATAGATACAGTAAAGCAACAATAACAAATAACATAATTTGTATAAACTGTATAATTTTTGTGTACAAGTTAACTCCAATCATCATTTTAGAGGTGATTAATAGTCTTTTAAATCATGAGGTTATTAATTAGCTATGCAGAATCCTAAACAGAAATTTCAACCTCAAAAGCTAATTTCTTGGCACTTACTGAAAGAAAACCTGAGAGCGCTTGTTAATTAGCAGAAGGGATGTCAGAAACAATTTTAAGTGCTGAAATTCATGGTGAGAGTTTGACTGGAAGTGTAGTACAGGACTCGTTGTCCTTTCATGAACATTCAGTGGTATAGGTGAATGAAGGTTAAGAATCTGGTAAGCCCAGGACTTTAACGACCACTTTCCAGGTCAAAAATCCCTTGGGCTCTGCTTTTGCGCATTTCATGGAGGATTTCTGTTACTAATTTGACTACAAAAATGAGCAGTCACTCACCCTGGGATGTGCCTTTTATGTAAGGCGCGATTGTGTGGCCAAGGCAGAGAGTGGGGCCTCTTCTGCCACATGCAGGCTGTGGGACTGAATTGTGACTTTAGGTGGAATTTGCCCCTTTTGTTGTTCTGCACCTGATGGTGAGCGTGTGGTGAAGGGGACATCTAACTCCACCCCCTTAGAACCACCAGAGGATCATTGGCTTCTAATATTCACCCATAAAATAGCCTGATGTTTGCTGTGTGGCCAAATGGACTTAGGCCAGTTGCAGCAGTGTAAGCAGCAGCTCCCGACGGTAATGCAGGACGGGGAGCTGGTGAAGATGTTTATTCAAAAGTCTCATTTTGGAATATAGGCTTTCTGAGGAGGAGAGAGGCTGGACTCCCACCGTGGTTTGTGAAGCAACTGTCTGATACAGTGAGTGATAGTCAGGAGTGTCTCTTGGCTCCTGAGAAAGGTTTAATGATGAGCCAAGAGCTGCAACCTCCCTGGACAGAGGCTGTGGGCATGCCACAACTGTTTCTGGGCTATGGCTGCATCAGATATTGTTTACCCAGCAGCTGAGCATGACGGAGGCCTTGTAGGTACCAAGTACAGTACAGGTACCTACAGTGCCTTGTATGTGCCATGACGCAGGGTATGGGAGGCAGTGTAATGTGGGGGCTAAGGGCTTTGGTTTCAGAGAGACTTGGCTTTTCATCCTGAACTCACTGGTGGAAGAGGGAAAGAAGCAGGAAGGAGATTCACTCCTCATCCCATGGG
Organism: Cacajao melanocephalus; assembly: GCA_963573385.1. NCBI lineage: Eukaryota > Metazoa > Chordata > Mammalia > Primates > Pitheciidae > Cacajao > Cacajao melanocephalus. The sequence goes on from CAUYLG010024053.1 coordinate 127,282, forward strand.
TTCTCAAGTCAGAACCTATTCTTTCTATTTTGTAAAAATAGAAGCTGTCAGCCCATTACTGAATAGGAAGGAGGGATGATGGGGTTACAGGGCTGGAAGAGTGAGAGAAACCCGGGCAGACTTTAATGGTATTTTTCAGAATGTCACCTCCCACGGTTTTCACAGCTGCTCCTGTAACTATGTGGCCTACAGTGAATATCTGTGTGGATTGAGCTGATGGACTAATCCTGCATCTAACCTTGGCTGAAGGAAATGCCTCGTATGACCTTGAGTCTCCAGAGATGACTGTTAGAGGAAACAGGAGAAATTCCCACCGGCTCCTGTCCATCCACCTACCTGGTTTAACTTTTCCTTCCTTCATTGTAAGGTCTTGCTCCCAAATGCTCTGTGAGGACAGTCATTGAAGTGGCTATCACTGATTTATACTTCTGTGTGAGGAATTCCAGCCCCTTTCCTCAGGGTAGGTTTTCACTCTGAGAAATTATGAAGATGGCAGAGGAATAGAAGGGTCCCCATGGGAACAAGAGCAGGACTGGCTTTTGGGAGTATTAAGATATGCACTTTACTGACTAAATTTTCCTTGAGGTCTCTGAGTTCTGCTGTAAAATAGAGTGTCTGGCTTTCCATTTCTCTCCTATGAAAACGATACACTGATAACTTCAAAGAGAAAAATGTTTCAAATTAATTTCTTCATCAAATATTTATTTATTGAGCATTTATTGAGTACATGCTGTATCAGCCACTGGTCCACACCCTGGGGAGATAACACAGCATTGGTGGTCACTTGGATTAGGGCAGAAACAGAGATGGAGAGAAGCAGATTGATTTGGGTCGTGTTTGGAGGTAGGGCTAGCAGGACATTGGATGTAAGGAAAGGGGATGAATGAGTGAACGAGTGTTGAGATAGATGCTGGTGCTATGATAGAGATGAAGGAGATGAGAGGAGGACCAGGCTTGCAGAACAGAAATCAAGGCTTCCATTTTTGTCACGTTAATTTCGAGATGATTATTTGACAACTGGGAGAAAATGGCAAGTAGGTTGATCTTATTCAGTTCAGGCTGTCATAACATAAGGCCCCATAGACTGGGTGGCTTAAACAACAAACATTTATTTCTCATAGTTCTGGAAGCTGGGAAGTCCAAGATCAAGGTGTCTGCACATCCAGTGTCTGGGGAGGAGAGTCTCCTTGGTTTGTAGACAGCTGTCTTCTCGTTGTATTCTCGCATGGTAGAGAACAGAGAGAGGAAGCTAGCTTTCTGGTCTCTCCTGATAAGGAAACTAATCCCATTAATGCGGGCTCCATTTTCAAGACCTAATTACCTCTCAAGGGCTGCACTCCTAATACCGTCACATTGTGAGTAGGATTTCAGCATATGAATTTGGGCAGGAAGGCCAGATGTTTGGTCCACAACAAGGGCTTTGGATGCACAAGTAAGGCTGAAACCGAGGGGGATCCTTGGAACCAGAAGTATGAATTTGGGAGTCCTTTCCAGGTAGTACTTAAAACCACGGGGTGGGAAAAAGTTTGTAGATGAATAAGAAGAGACCAGGCAGGGCTGAGCTCCGAGACATTGCAACATGCAGAGATGGCTTAGAGGACACGGAGCCAGCAGAGGAGACTCAGCAGGTGCAGTCACTGAAGCAGAAGGTTAACACAGAGCCTGTGCTTTATGGACTCCAACAAAGGAAAGGATTTCAAGGAAGGAGTAGTCAGTTTGAATGCTACTGAAGGTAGGGTGAGATGAGAACAGAGAGCACTATCAGGTGTGGTGACTGGTGCTTTCTGCTGTGATCTCACCCTACCTTCAGTAGCTCAGCAGGAAACAGAAATTATACTGCCCTGATTGGATGGGAGCAAGGAGGAGAAGACATCATGTGCTTCACAGAGTTCATGGTGAGCTGAAGAGACTAGAATATCAGGAAGGGGATTTTTAGGATTAGAATATGCTTTTTAGCTGGAAAAATAGGGGACTATTGAAGATTACAGGGGAGAGAGAGAGAGAGAGAGAGAGAGAGAGAGAGAGAGAGAGAGACCTTGATGAAGCAGAAGGAAATGGGATCCAGAGGCAAGTGGAGGTTTGCCCTGAACAGATAACTCCAGTGCCTGTAACAGAAATAGATGCCAGGACAGGGATGACGAAGCCAGGTTGGCGCTGGTCAAAAAGAGACCAAAAAATCTGAAGTCCAAAATCCCCCAAATTAGAAACTTTTTGAAGGCCAACATGATCCTACAAGTAGAAATTCCACACCTTACCTCATGTGACAGGCTGTAGTAGAAAATGCAGTCAAAACTTGGTTTCATGCACAAATTAAAGTTATTATATAAACTTACCTTTGGGCTATGTGTATAAGATATATATAAAATACAAATGAATTTCCTGTTTAGACTTGGGTCACATCCCAAGATATCTCATTAGGTACATGAATATATGTTAAAATCCAAAAAAAGTCTGAAATTTGAAACACTTCTGATCTCAAGAATTTCAGAGAGTGGATCTCAACCTGTGTAAAACATTTGGCTGTGTCTAATTCCTGCAGATGGCACCAGAGACACAGGATCATAAGCAGGTGGACCAAGAACTGGCTGTGGAAAAGCATGCCATTCTTAGCTATTCGGCAGGCTGAGGTGGGAGAATCATTTGAGCCCAGGAATTTGAGGTTACATGAGCTATGATCATACCAGTGCACTCTAGCCTAATGACAGAGTGAGACCCTGTCAAGAAAGAAAATGAAAGAGAGAGAGAGAGAGAGAGAGAGAGAGAGAGAGAGAGAAGCAAGCAGTTCTCTTTATTTCTGATTTGAAAACACTCAGCTTTCTGAATCTGGAGGGGCCAGGGAGTCTCTTTAGTGTACGTTTCTTTTCAAGTCTCACCCAATTGTAGGGTGAAGGTAGGACTGAGTCGTGTAAATTGCAAAAAGGGAGGCAAGACAGCTGTAAATAGTTCTTTGGAAAGCAGAATACAACAATATTAAATCAATTTTTTAGTTCTAAGGTAGCTGAAAATAGTTTCCTGTGGCTTCTTGTCTTTCTTTCACTAGGTTTACTAGAAGCAGCTTTGTGTTAGAAATGCAAGTTCAGCAGAAACATGTCTTTCCCTAATGAAGCCTGGTGCCTGCTGGCATTATGTTTGGGTCCCGGGGGCTGCTCCGTGGGGAAGGGTGATAGAGGTCCTCTTTAGTTCTCCAGTTGCTGAGAAGTTCACATATTAAATGGCCACAAACCACCAAGGGTTCTGGGTGGGTCCTAACTCCATATGGACCTTACGGGTGGGTTTGTGGGGAAGAGTTTACCATTCAGAGCTGGCCATGTGGGCCCCCTCATTGCTCGATGGATGGCTTCCTATCACAGCTTGTGGATTGATGAAGACTTGATTCTGAGCAAAGGTAAGCAGGAGCTGGGACAGTGAAAAGCAGAGGATTCTCCAGTTGTAGGGAGGTTATAAGAATTCCCATTGTGGCTGCAGACAAGAGCCATCCTTGCATGTTCTGTGTTACTGAAAGCGCTCTGTAAAAGTTCATTTGTGATGGCCCAAAGATCCAAGGCATCATGGAATGTCAGAGCTGGCAGGGACCTCACAGACCAATTAGCTCAGTCTTCTAATTTTATTTAAGAAATGTTTCAAAATGTAATAGTGATTCGACCTCCATAATTGGGGGTATGATATAAAAAATACGATGCAAAAAATTTTTATATTCTTTCAATGGCAAGCTATTTGCCACTGACAGTGAAACAAGAAGTGATAAACCAGGGAAAACATGAAGGTTTTTCAAAGTTAAATTTCTCAAATCTATATCACACCATTACCTTCCAAAACTTCCCCACTCCTCTGTTAACCCATTGCCAGCTGACTTTTATTTAACCCTCTACAGAAAGTTTTCTTTCTTCTTATAATTTTTATTTTAGGTTCAGGGGTATATGTGCAGGTTTGTTATACAGGTAAACTTGTGTTACAGGGGTTTGCTGTACAGATATTTTGTTACCCAGGTGTTAAGCCTAGTTATTTTCTCTGATAGTTATATCAGAGAAAGTTCCCAATAGTTATTTTCTCTGATCCTCTCCCTCTTCCCACCCTCCACCCACTGGTAGGTCCCAGTGTCTGTTGTTCCTCTCTATGTGTCCATGTATTCTCATCATTTAGCTCCCACTTATAAGTGAGAACATGCAGTATTGGGTTTTCTGTTCTTGCATTAATATGCTGAGGATAATGGCCTCCAGCTCCATCCATGTTTCTGCAAAGAACATGATCTCATTCTTTTTTATGGCTGTATGGTATTCCATGCTGTATATTTACCGTATTTTCTTTGTCCAGTTTACCATTGATGGGCATTTACATTGATTCCACATTAGGTAGATTGCTAATGAATAGTGTTCCAATGAACGTGTGCATGTGTCTTTATGATAGAATGATTTCTATTGCTTTGGGTGTATACCTAGTAATGGGATTGCTGGTTTGAATGGTAGTTCTGTTTTCAGCTCTTTGAGGAATCGCCACACTACTTTCCACAATGGTTGAACTAATTTATATTTTCACCAGCAGTATAAAAGCATTCCCTTTTCTCTTCAACCTTGCCAGCATCTGTTATTTATTTACTTATTTTTTACTTTTTAATAGTAGCCATTTTGACTGGTGTGGTATGGTATCTCATTGTGGTTTTGATTTGCATTTCTTTAATCATTAGGGATATTGAGCTTTTTTTCATATGCTCATTGGCCACATGTATGTCTTCTTTTGAAAAGTGTCTGTTCATGTCTTTTGCCCACTTTTTAATGGGTTGTTTTTTTCTTGTGAATTTGTTTATGATCCTTTTAGATGCTGGATATTAGACCTTTGTCAGATTCTCTAGGTTGTCTGTTTACTCTGTTGATAGTTTCTTTTGCTGTGCAGATGCTCTTTAGTTTAATTAGATACTATTGGTCAATGTTTGCTTTTGTTGTGATTCCTTCTGGCATCTTTGTCATAAAATCTTTGCCTGTTCCTAGGTCCAAGATGGTATTGACTAGGTTGTCTTTCAGGATTTTCATAATTTTGGGTTTCACATTTATGTCATTAATCCACCTTGAGCTGATTCTTGCATAGGTGTAAAGAAGGGGTGTAGCTTCAATCTTCTGCATATGGCTAGCCAATTATCCCAGGACAAAGGCTAAGTAACTTAGCTTGTTGAGTGGTGAAGCCGGAATTTGAACCTCTAACCACTCACACAATGAGGGGTTATAAAGCCTCCATGAAAAGCTGCCTCCCTAAATAATGGGCTGTTACCCCATCTGCTTTTTAGATGCGTAATTCTCCTCCTTCTGGTAGTTACTATTTTAACTTGGGCCTTGCGGGGGACAAGGGAGCTGAATAAGCTTAGGCTCGGGGAGAGTCAGCCTGGCCCCAATCCAGTTATCTTCTGGTTTCCCAAGCTGCCCCTCCAGCTACCAAATATACCTCAGTTTCCATGTTATTAGTTGTGGATCTCTTTGAGGGTAGAATCTCTCATGTAGTGTTTAATCTTCCCATAAATCAAGTTTAAAAGCAGAATCCATTTGTACTTTTTTACTTGGAGAACATTTCCTCTTTTCTACTCAGAGCAGCTACCTTGAAATATTCCCCTTGGGCTAGGCAGAGTTTTCCTTCTAGCCAGGATATAGACCTTTTCTGCATGTTCTCTGGGTCACTGAGTTAATGTCACATTAAGGGGCCATGTGGGTTCTGCAGAGTAACAAGGGACTTCTTCGTTGCTGGAGGCAACTGGTTCAGCTGGAATTGCTCCACTTTGCTCAGGAAAAGGTTCTATTTTTTGAGCAATTAGAATCCTTGACAGAGGTCCTCAAGAGATCCCTGTCTTTCCTGAGGCAGCTTTCCAGAAATTAGAGAATTTAATCTCTGCAGAAAACTCAGAAGTTTTCATTTGCCCATTCTTCCTTCCTTTTGCTGACTTCCCAGGAGAATGAAAGCACTGTGAGGTACTCTTTCAAAGACTGATGTTTCTGAAACCAGCAGTGACTTCTGAGAGTCTACCTCATTTTCACACATCAGTGCTCAATGAGGTCACAGCTATTGCCTTAAAGAAATTGGCTCAAATTCAACGATTTATTAACCAGTCTGGGAGCAGGGTAGGTTCCATGAGAATTAGCATTCCTGGACAGGTCCCTTAACGTGGCAAATGCAAGTCCTCTTGTCTACAACTCAAATCTGCACAAATGATGTATTTGTATTTTAACAATCAAACTCATGGTTTTACACTTTATTCTGCTGAGTGGCTAAAACTCCATCGTGGTTTATGTAGCATTTCCTCCTTCTCACTACCCAGCAGGCCAAGAGGAAAAGAATTTACTGGGCTGGAGTAAAGAACAGTCAAGGCAAAATGGTCAGAGCGATGACATTGGTGGGCCTTACAGAAAGTCAGAGCCGCATGGAAGCAGCCCAATCCCACAGCTAGATCAATGATTCCCCAAAAGACAGTAAGATCCCAAGACAGAAAATGTCTGTGTGGTGAGTATTGGTAGTCAGGGCCTTAACCAGTCTCACACCAGAGCTACTACACTAGGGGTGGATCAAGAGCATTCAGAGTAGCTTGGGAGAAATGGAAAATGTTGCAGACGTGATGGGACCATTCAGATGGGAATGAGGTGGTCTCCATGGAGCCTGCATGGACTGACACCTGAAGACCACGTGGGGTGAAGAATGGCTCAGTGGGTGCCTGCACAAGGGTGAGACTGTCTTGCAACAGACAACTACCATACCCCTTCTTCAGTCATCCTGATATCTTGGCACCACATAAGTTCCATGGAACTGCAAAACAACTTGGGGCAGGGGATGCAGGAGAGAATCCTTCAACTGACTGAGTTGTAGTTTTGCATCTGCAACAGACTGGAAGGTCAAAACAGAAATCAAGTTGAGTTTTGGAAAAATATTGAAAGTCATAATTTGTGCACACCAGAATCTGTGAAGCTACACTTGTACACTAGCTGTATCAAAGTATAGATTTATTGAAACAACCCGGAAGAATTTCATGGACATAAAATTCAGAAAGTACATCTGGACTTCATAGGAATGAGAAAGCCACCAGGCAACTATTTTCTATGGCTCTGACTGCCTTTATAATCAGCTTTTCTCTGGGACATGGTACAAATCTCCTCTCTACAAAGACCAAGACAGGGCAAGTGGCTTCTTCTGTTGACTTGTGGTCCCTCTTCCTCCACAGCTTGGGTGGAACTTGGATCTCTGCTGACATTTATGAAGGCACCACCTCCACACGACTTACTGGTTCTGTGACTGCCACCAGATCATTGCATTCTTTATGCTTCTTGGTTGAAAGTTTTGAGAAGGAATCAGCTTTGACATTCTTGTTCCCCAGGGTCCCAGGTCTTGTTCCCCTTTAGATGAGGAATTCACCTGGTCCAACTGTGTGGGGTCAGAGGGTAAGGGGCCATGCAAATGTGACACAGCTGCTCAAGCTGGTCATATCAACAATGGTATATGGGTTGGACAGTTCCAGAGGGGAGATTTTTTGGGCCCAGAGTCTTGACCCAACTTCTTATTCACTTTTATTAAAATTACTGCTGTACATGTCTTATGTTTCTCTATATGTTGCAGCTTCCTAGAAAGCAGAGGCTGTAACTAATCTCTGCATGCACCAGGGCATCTTTCATGTGCCTTTTGCATTTGAAAGAGTTCAGTGAATGTTGAATCAATGAATGCACATCCCTATATTTGTTTTTTGCTCTCTATACTTTCATTTCTGAGTGAACCATGTTCAGGCCAATATCTAAATAGGGTAATTCCTGTTGCTGGGGCATAGCAGGAGAGTGCCAGTCAAAATGACTAGGTTAGAATGTGGCCCTTATTTGGGTGGATTTTCTGACCAGACACTACGAAGAAACATCCTTAGAGTCACCAAAAAAATGGGTTTTCCCTAACAACTGAGAATCTTAACTTCCTATTATTCTAGAGCCATCTTAGCTGCCATGGAAATTGGCTGGAGATCACATTCAATCTTTGAAGCATTTAAGTGACAAGTTAGAACTAATTCAAACAAGAGGAGCAAGTGTTGCCAATTCCTAGTTATCTCTTTTTGACACTTTGAATGACGTTTCTAAATTAAAAGCTTCAAGTTATTGGCAATTACTACCTTGGTTTGTGTAAAGAAATCCTAACATTACAAGTTTCCTTGTGTGCCAATTAAAAGAGCTCTCTATATGGGGGAGCCATCTGATGCTAATGATAACCAGTTAGAATCATAAAATGTTGAGCCTGAAAGGAATTTATGAATCATTTAGTCTATCCCTTTCATTTTATAAGGGAGGAAGCTGTGGCTGGTGCAGGATATATGCCTTGTCATCTAGGACCACAGCTATAATCCTACCCATCTGATCCTGGGTTCTTCAGCCCCAAGAAAATCTACACTGCTGTGAGCAGCTGGAGGATGTTGGAGATTATTAACACGGAGAGCATGAGCAGTCTTTAGCAGTATATATGGCTAAGTACACAGAAAAAAAATGAAACAGTCATGCATGCTGCAGGTAAGATGAGAGATGGCTCATTCTCAAGAGTGTGTGTGTCTGAGGCTTGCGATCGAGTCAGGGCTACTCAGAGATTGGCAGAGAAGGCCCACAGGCCCAGCAGGGCCCCCGGGTATAATTATAGTGCCCAGAATTCTTATCATGGTCCAGGTACCATGTTTAATACTCAATTCTCATGAGTTCACTAGACTGCACAACACGTCTATGGAATCAGAATGATTATCTATATTTTACAGATGAGGGGACAGCTGGGACATTTGAGTGATTTGCCCAAGGTCACATACCAATGTCACTTACTAGTATCCAAGCTAGAATTTGCTCTCAGGTCTTTCAAAGCCCTGAGCTTGTGTTCTTAGTCAGAGATAACCAAGATTTGAATAGAGGCCCCTCTGGGAGACCTTGGTGACAGCTTGGGCCTCTCTGGATAATCTTGTTCTATGCTGCTTCTGCTTGTAAATTTATATGGATACTTGAGCCTGCCAGGATAATTTCTGCATGCATGGATTGATCTGAGCTAAACTGGCCTCAGACCACAGCAGACTTCTCAAGCTTCACTCCAGCACTTTGGTAGGACAGTCAGCCTAGGGTGGGGCCAACTTCTGTGCTTATTAACTCACATTCCTTGTGGAGAGGCTTTCCATTTGTTTAAAATACTAAAGCTGGAAGGACTGTAGAGATTTGGTGTGATTTCCACGTTTTAAGAAGGAAAAAGCAGAGGCACAGTGTGTTTAGTTTATTCTGGGCTGTAAATGTGGGAGATCACTGTGGCTGGGAGTAACAGGTTTGTGTGGAGCCTGGAAAATCTAACTGTTTTTGGCTGCTTCCCCTCTTAGATGCTTGTCAGCCAGCTGATTACTCATTTCTTGCTTGTTGGAGAAACAATACTGATAAAGTTCACAACATTTGATGGGGATGGGGGGCAGATAGGACACAAAGGAACTAGGAGTTGTGATGAATTTAGTGAAGCCAGGGGTAGAACTCCACCTGCCCAGGTAGCTTTAAGGGTTCTTGCCCGGGGTGATCGGGACCCCTAGACTCTTCAAGCTACTTTGAAATCCTGTTTTGATTTAGTTTGAAGCTAAAGAACTACTGCGACTGTCCTTGCAACCCAGAGAGGAAAGAGCTGTAGAAAAGGAAGATTGGATTCACCTGTTTATTAGGCACAAAACCACCACGGCTGTCAGTGAAATATCTCTCTGCCCCTTCAGCTCCATTCTGAGACTTCCAAAAGTCATAAGGAATCCTCACAACCATCATATGAGGTAGGAACTATCGCTATGCTCATTTTGCAGACAAAAAGCATGTGGCAGGCCTGGCATCAAGGCCCAAAAAGACTAAGGGACTTGCCCTGGGCACTGAAGTAAGTCTGGGATGCAAAGCCAATGGCCAGGTTCTTAACCACAACTCTGCTGCTTCTAGTTCATTTTCAGAAGCTCCTTCCAATTCCCCAATGTTTTGGTTTGAGACTAAATATGTGGTTCTCCCAAGTACTCACATTAACGGGCAGGTTACCACCATGGGTAACTACAGTCTAGTCCTCTAGGAGACTGTTAGAACCCACTTTGGTGTGGTCCCACCCCAGGGTAAGGAAATTTGGATATTTGTCCACCAATTCCTTCAATAATTGGTTGAGGGCTGCTCCTGTGAGCATCCACCCCTGGCTTGTCTTGGGCATACAAGGGTGAGGCACGTTCCTATACACAGAGAGTAAGCCCCATGCAGAGAGCTGCAGGTAGTTGCAGGAGAAAGTCAACAGCATATAAGGCAATCACGAGGGCTGAGGGAGTCTGAGCTGAGGACAGTGATCATCTGGAAGTCAGCTCCTCATCTTGGGGTTTGCAAATGTATGGCCTGCAGAGCATAAACCATAGCTAGTATGATGGAAATCATGCTTGGATTGAAGTTGAGAAGGTTCTTTTGCTTACAAGTAATGGAACCGTATCTGAAGTAGCTTAGGTTAAAAGGGGACTTGACTGACTCATGTAATCAAATCCCAGAAAAGATAAGAGTACAACTGGGCTTGTGGATGAATGGAGATGACAGATCTTATTCATCCCAGGCCCAAGCTGCAAATATTTTTGTCTGCTCTCTTCTTCTCATTTAGAGGCTAGCTTCTTTGAAAAGGCAGACAGCTTTACCTATAGCTTCTCCGCTTCCCCTCCAGAGACGGGCAGACCCTTGTTGTTTTGAAGCCTTCATTGAAAGTCTTTAAATTGAAACTGATTTGCCCTGCTTGGGTCAAGAACCCACTCTTTGACCTATCACTGTGGCCCATGAATGTGGAGGCCAACTCTCATTTTCTACACATGGTCAGAGCAGGAGTAAACAGTAGTTCTCTTAAAGAAAGAGGGTGAGGTTCCCAGGAGAAGGGATGCTGCTGGGTAGACAAAACATGCCAGCTCAGAAGTAAAAACAGTGGTCTCACAGGTCATCTGCTGATCTGATTCCACGCTGAGGTCAAAATTTGATTCCATGCTGAGGTCAAAATTTGATTCCATGCTTAAAAAGCACTTCATTACAGAACAAAAAAGCAAATGAAGGGGAAATGACGTTAATTTTATTAGGAACAAACTATCACTAGCATCAATTGTTCTTGTAGCACATTTGTTGGCATTTTGACAAACGCCCGTGTTGCAGAGAACACAACTGAAAGAAATGCTGCCCAGAGGATCTGATTCTAGAAGGTCCCTGGCACCTCCCTGTCAAGCACTATCCTTTTCAGGTCATGCTTAAGTTTATTTGTACCAGTAGCTGCAGACCTGAGTGGAGGCTTTTTCTCTTTATGCTCTGTGATCACGTGCCAAAACTCAGGGGTGATAGCCACTGTGTCGGGACTCTTGGGTCTTCTGAAGAGTTGCTTCAAAAAGTTAATGGATTAACTTAGGGGCCGTCCTTTCAAAGAAACAAAAATAAGGCTCACATTTGAGAAGGAATGATTAGGTTGTCTTCTGTCCTTCCATTCATACTCATCCAACACCTATTTACTGATGCTATGCCAGGCAGACACTGAGTATACAGAAAGGAGAAAAACAAACCCTGTGCCCTCCTGAAGCTCACCCTGGTCAGGGGAAGCGGTTGCCTCAAGGCCGGATGAAGGTCTTACCTCCTCCAGGAATCCTGCCTCCTCCCAACCCTCCAGCCTGCTGCCCTCACTCTTGTCACAATCACCTGCTCACACACGCACACTTCATCGCAGATTTCGGCCTGGCAGGGCAAGGGCCGCTTACTCTCTGTCCCCTTAGGCGCCACCAGGACAGTTTGATGCCACCAGCCGCGGGCGGCTGGCGGGTAAGGATCGGGGTGAAGGTCTAGCTCACTCCTTGAGCAGAAGGGGCGCAACAGCTGCAGGCTGCAATGGCTCTCCCTTCCCCTGCCCGGACCCCGAGCTGTTGGGGACTGAGCCCCTTTGCCGAGCTCCAAGTGGCGGCGGTGCGGGTAGCTCGGCAGCCACTGGGGAGTGAGCGCGGGGCGCGGGGCCGCCGCCTGGTCTTGCTGGCCGCCTCCCTGTGGCTCTGTGGGCGCTGGGAAGTGCGTGTCCCAAACATCCCCTCCCCGTCCCTTCCCCGGCCGGCCGCGCGCAGAGCCCGCTTGGAGAGGGTGGGCGAGCGGGGAGGAGGGTGCGGGCGGGGAGGCCCCCTCTAGGCTCCTGGGGGTCCCTGGCAATGCTGGGCCAGGTTCGTCCTGCCGCGACCCGGACTTTGACACGCAGGCGGGGCGTTCCTGAGCGGGGCGGCGTGGGGAGGAGACTGCTCGGCCCTGCGCAGTGGCTGGGGCGCCGCCGCGGAAACCTTCCGTCTCCCCGCCCGTGCGGCCGGAGCCTCCACTGCAGGGCCTGTGCCTCACCTCTGCGGCAGTCCCGGAGGGTCGGAGGTTTACAGCTGGCCTCCCGAGTGCATTCCGACAAGCACAATGCATGATTCCTGCCGCCTTCCCTCCCGATCCTTCTTAGCTCTGCCCTCGCCCCGCCCGGGCGAGAGTTACCCGGCCGCACGTGACCTGCACGGCTCGGACTGCCAGAAACTCGCCACTAGAATCTTCTTCGGCCACTGGCCCGCTGTCCCGTAAGCCCCTCCACGTATCAGCATAAAATTTCTGGGTTCCATTAGATAGAAGTGCTCTACATTTCTGTGGCACCTTTCAGACGTTAAAGATTGCTAATGACATAATTCTTTAGACTTTTTTTACATGATGGAGCCCTGTACTTGGTTCTTCCCTCCCTCCACGGCGTTTTGAAATTGAATTCGGTTCAACAATAGACTCCCTTCGAGACTTTTTAAGAGAACACATTCTAAATCAAAAGCCTTGTATCGCTGTAGTACTTGGATCAAATTCTCAAGTCTTATTTACTTCATTTTAGGCGTAAACAAATAGTGTCCTTGCTGTCTACGACTCTTGCTGATTTCATAGGAACTTTGCAGCACCTTCCAGTGATGACCCACTCCTGGAGTAGAGGACGCCTCACTTTCCCCTTGTGGCAGTGGAGGAGGCCAGGCTCTGTTCTCAGCTCTGCTCCTTCCTTCCTGGATTTTCCTCTGCCCCCTCCCCGCCCATTCCTGCCTGGTTCCCAGAGTGGATAGGACAGGGAACTGGAGGCCTGGGGCTGCTGTGACTGTGGCTTTGACGGGGAAGGTGTGCGTTGCAGGTCAGGGAGATCTGAGAGGGCAGTGAGTGCCACTTGGGACAGATTGGGTGGTGACAGGCAAGGAGCCGGTGATCCCAGTGGTCCGTGTAGGGTGATAGGAAGCACTGCAGTCAGATGGACGTGGCTTCAATCAGGCTGTTGTCCTATATTCTCAGAATTTGGGGAAGTTACTTCTCTGAGTCTTGATTTTTACCTCTGTAAAATGGAGATGATGATAGCTTCTTCGGGAGGCTTAAATAAAATACTATGTAAGACTGCCTAGAAGCCTGAGAACCACTCATTAAACACTCATTTCCATCCTTTCCTACTCATTACCCTCCGTTCCTCCCCATCTGTGCAATTACCTTGGGTAAGTGCCAGTGGGTTAGAGATCCATTTAGGGGAAAGAATGTGGATAATGGAGATTTATTGAATAAACAATATCATAGCATATGTTTTAGCATATATGCTGTTCTTCATCCATGGCACCGATGGCATGACAAATATTAAATACCAAAGTCTTATTAAAATCTACTTTGGCGTACTTGGAAGAATATTTTCTTTAGTAGCCAGATGCATGATCTAAGTTTATGTTTCTTCCTTATCTCCTTGGGTGATTCAGGCTATTGCCTTGAAAAATCTAATTGTCAGAGACTTAGGTCAGCTCTGCTCTCAGTCCTTGAAGAACAAAGGGTGATGTGTCCTGGGGTTGGCAAGTTTCATCACAACAGGAAGCCAACTTTGTCTAGTGAAAAAATACTGTCTAGATAGAAATATTTTGAGCATACACCCCTAGTATATCTTTAATTGTAAATCATCTATCAGTGCTACCAAAGCTAGACCACTCAGCACTAGACCCAATCAGTAGTTCAATAATTTCTCATTGTTTTACTAACCTTCTTGTCAGATAGCCTTAGCATATTATTGCCTTACTTTGTAACAAGGCTGGTGGAGAGCTTGTCCAGGAAGAGGATCACCAGCACTGCTCATTCCTTTGCATTACTTGTCCTTACATTATTTATATATGTCTTTAGCCTGTGGTTTGTTTGGAGGAACTTTGTAAGCTCCTGATCGTATTTGTGAGGCCTTGTTTAGTTACAGTGAAAAAATGCAATTGGTAAACACAGTTATCCAGGCAAACCTGCCAGTGGCGTATACTGAATAGGGGAAGAGAGAGAGAGGGCGTCACAGTCGAGCCCTCCACGTTGTAGAACCCCCAGTCATCCCTTAGGAGACTTGGGCACAGAGCAGGTGAAATGCACAATCAGCAGGTGAGGCGGTCTCATGCCAGCTGAGGCAGGATGCCAATCAGTCTGTAAATTAAAGATGAAAAAAATCTTCAGTTCTTATTTATTTTTAGATACTATAACCCCAGAAATCCTAATATTTTCTTTCGGTTCCACAGTAAATAACTTGGCATCCCACTTTACTATTTCTTCTCCAAAGCTGTGGTGCCCAAACCCAAATGTTTTCAGAAGCCAGTGAGTCATAGTGAGCCAAGCAGCTGTTAGTGTGGCAGGAGGTGACACAGAGTGCTGGGGACCCTGTGGTTCAAGCATCCACACCCCATGCATGGTTGCTATGTTGTGGGAACAAATGAGTCTCAGGGTGCCCTGACTGTCTGTTTTTTCTAGAGAAGCCAAAAAGTCCAGGTTTTTCTTTAAAATTTCCTGATTTTAACTTTTTTTCTTTTTAAATAGGGCTTGTATAGTACATACAAGTCACCGTAAAACCCTCACGACCTTTGCTCCAGAGGCCCTTATGCTACTGCTTTGTTAACCTCTGTATTCCCAGCACATAGTCCAGTAACCTACAGATAATAGAAGCTAATTAAATACGAGTGACTGAAGGAGAGAATGCCCCTGGGGAGTGTGGTAGGCAGAAAACAAGCCCCCAAAAGATGTTCATGTCCTAATCTCTGAATATGTGAATATATTGCTTGCAGATAGGATCACATTTAGGATTTTGAAATGAAGAGATGATCCTGGGTTATCTAAATGGGCCCTGAATATCTGAAGGATCTTGTAAGAGGGAGACAGGAGAGTCAGCATCAGAGGAGGAGCTGGAAAGTAGAGGTAGGAGAGGTGTGATTGCTGGCAGGAGCCACAAGCCAAGGAATGCAGGTGGCCTCTAGAAGCTGGAAACGAGAGAAAACAGATTCTCCCCTAGAGTCTCCAGAAGGAAGGCAGCCCTGCAGACACCTCCATTTTAGCTCAATGGGACTGCTTTCAGATTCTGACCTCCAAACCTTTGTGTTGGTTTAAGCCACTCAATTTGTGGCAATTTGTTATAGCAGCAACAGGAAACTTATACAGGGAGTTTGTGTCCTAGTAAAAGAGATAATTCAATGGCCATATAATCTGACAGGGGCATGAGATGGCAGTGCCATCAGAGAGGAATGAGGGGCTGGAAAAGCTACTAATGTTAGGCTGGGAGCTTTAGGGAAGGTTCTGTCCCTGTGGGGAGTGAGCCTGGCTACAGCACCGACTCCCATGCCAGTGGCTGGGACCTGGCAAACTCCCACACTAGCTGGGAAGTAAACACAGGAACACATAAATGCCACACGTGGGGCATACAGGATAGGACACAGGTTCTACGACACCTAAGAGAGTTGTCAGTTCAACCAGGGTAGACTGGGCACAAGGACTGCCTCACTGCACACTTTCTGGGGGTGAGACTCCAGGAATAGCTTCCCCTGGAATTATGCCAGGCACAATCTGCATGGCCATGTACAGTGGACTGGGGGGTCTTGGGGAATGCCCTGTTGGGAGGAAGTAAGGGCAGGGTACCTGCTGTTTTTCTTTTTGTAACTGGAGGTCCCAGTATAGAACAGTTACATGAAACCTAGTATTTGGAGAATGAATGACTAGATGAGAGACGGGTGGGTTGTGCTCTGCAAAGCAAGAAGTCAAGGTCTGTAGATTGCCTTGGCTGTGCCTGGAAACCCAAGATTTGCATCTTCACTGTGGGCCGGGGCCGAGCACCCTCTCCTCTGCCCTCCTCCAAAGGTGTCAGCAGAGGGATGTGTCACCAAAGCTTCCCCCTCACTCCAGCCCTCTGAACATCAGATCAACTGCTTGCCTTGTAGCCATGGAGCATCTTAGTGGGCCTGAGTTTTGTGGCAGAGACTTTTAGAATTTTTCCTGTTGGGGTTTGCTTTCAGTGAATAAAGGAGATTGAGCTTCCCAGGGCATGTTGGATGTTTGTGCTAAGTTATTTCTTTTCTTTTCTTTTTTTTCCGACAAGAGAAAACAGGTTTATTTTGCCAGTAGAAAGTCAGCACACTAACAAGTATAGGATTTGACATTCGAAAGGAATATACCCAGGCTAATGGGAGTCATTTACATTTAAATGTATATATCTCTGTATCCCTACCTCAGTCAAGATACAGAACATTTCCATCACCCTAGAAATTTCTCTTCTTGCCTTTTTCCCCCCCAAATTTGTTGTTGTTGTTCTGAGACAGGGTCTCACTCTGTCACCTAGTCTGGAGCGCAGTGGCGTGATCTTGGCTCACTGTACCCTCAACCTTCTGGGCACATGTGATCTTCCAGTGCTCAAGAGATCCTCCCGCCTTAGCCCCCCAAGTAGCTGGGACTATAGTCATGTGCCACCATGGCTGGCTCATTTTTTTTGTATTTTTTTTTTATACAGACCGGGTTTTACCATACCCAGGTGGGTCTCAAACTCCTCAGTTGAAGTGATCTGCCTGCTTCGGGATCCCAAAGTGCTGGGATTACGGGCCTGAGCCACTGTGCCCGGCTCCTTCTTGCCTTTTCTAGCTAATCTCCCTTCCTCCAGAACAGCAACCATTGTTCTGATTTTCTATACCCTTATTAATCATATGAATTTTAATTTACAAATTGCAAATTTCATCACTACCATGCTGGTCATAACACTGCTATAAGTCTTTAGAAGCTGTTAATGTGTTTTCATTGTTCAAATTTCACCTACTTCTCTGGATTCCAGATTAATTGATTTTTTAAATTAAGATCGCATCTGCTTGTTAATCTGCAGGTCTAGCTCATAGCCTCTTTGATGAATAGAAGGTATACTAACACAAATGTCATATATAGGTTAATATAAGTGACCTGATCTTTCAGAATACTATTGAATGATACTGAGCTACTTAAAAATTCCTAGAATCCCAACCCTTATATTTCCATGGCAAGTAACATGCATTGTCTCAGGGGAGAGTGGCATTTTCAGTTTACAGATGAGAAAATGATTCAACAGCTAACTGACTGATACAAAAATCCCCGTACCATAATCAGTGGTACCAGAACTAGATTTTTATTATTTTGCTCATTCCGCTATCCTAGGCTGCATGGACGCAAAGAAAGAGGCAACTTGTATTCTAAAAATTCAGTTTCCTTGTTTCTTCTCTGAAAATTCATAGGTTACCCATTCTTTACATCCTCCAGCATAGTGTTGAGCACTGTGAAAGCCCAGAGATAGTGCAGTGTCCAGAGCCTTCTTGCTTCTCACTTTGGCTAAACGAGAAAACACTAAGTTGCCAGGTTTGGATGTCTTTACTTTACTGTACTTCTCTTTGAGGTCTCTTGGGTTCCTCTGTGGAGGCTCACCTACCTAATCCAATGGTATATTGATAGACCCAGGGATTTTTCCATTGTCCAGAATTTCCCATGTCTCCCTAACATCAATTAACACAATGTTTTTAGAATTCAACAGGTTTTTAAGTTCCTTATAAGTGACATCTTTAGAAACAGCATTATAAAAATTGTGGTGGTTTCTGTTTGTTGACTTCAAACTGTAGAGCGCAGCCTCTAGGGTCCCAGGGACAGCCCTGGACACAGTCCCGAGCAGCAGCCAGGATAGCACCATTGCCAGCTGTTGCCAGCCGCACTGCTGACCTAAGTTCTTTCTTTCTTTCTTTCTTTTTTTTTGGACGGCAGTAGTGCAATGGCATAATCTCAGCTCACTGCAACTCTGCCTCCCGGATTCAAGCAATTCTCCTGCCTTAGCCTCCCAAGTAGCTGGGACTATAGGCATGTGCCACCATGCCCTGCTAATTTTTTATATTTTTGGTAGAGATGGGGTTTTGCCATGTTGGCCAGGCTGGTCTTGAACTCCTGACCTCAGGTGATCCACTTGACTCGGCCTCCCAAAACGCTGGGATTACAGGGGTGAGCCACTGCACCCAGCTGAGATTTTTAGGGATAGATTTGTGGTGCGAAGTGTGGTGTTCCTTTCTAAGTGAAGTCACTAATCTCAGATGACACAACATAAGTAACAGCTGCTTTATTAATGCAAGACCTCCTCTTAAGACTTCATCTTAGGACTTTGTATAATGCAAATAATTTATCACAGAAGTTTTATTTTATTTTTTATTTTAATTTTAAAAATAAGTTATGATAGCTGCAGAATATATTTAGAAGAATAATAGTACATACACAGGCACAATTATAAAACTAGCAAAAATATGATATGAAAAAGTAATTCTAATTTTCAGTGAAAGCAGATGTAAAATCTTTTTTGAAATACTTTCCTAATCCGTTTCCTTGCTATGATAGTTTTGAACTCACATAGCCCTGAGACTAATGGATCTTTCTAAAACCTCAGACTGATCGGTCCCTCTCCAACTGAAAAGCATTTGATGCTTGCCAGTTGTTTGCAGAATAAGGTTCAACCTCCTTAACATAGTTCATAAGGCCCTTCCTGTCCAAGGGGATCCAGTTGGTGAGTCATTCGCTTGCTCCCCACAAGTTCATCGAGAATTTCTTGTCATGTATTACGCATCAACAAAACAATAGAAAATGAAACCAAAGCTTCTCCTCCCAGGTTCCCTGTCTTAGTAAGTAGATACTGAGCCCGAAACCTGAATTGCATCTTTGTACTCTCCCTTCTCCCTGCCCTAACAATTCTATCTAAATATGTCTTGAACCTACCCACTTCTCTCTGCTTCCCTAGACCCGGCCACTTGCTGCGAGTCTGTGTTTCAGCCAGCGTCAGCTCCTAAACTGCAATCTGATCATGCATTTCCCTATTTGCTCCCTATCTAGCGCGCTTTGTGGATGGAGTCCGAACTCTCTAACTTGCTTTCCAAGACCATCATTTTTTTAGTGAGTACTGTTTGCCACACACTTGTTCTAGGCATTGAGAATTAGGCGGCGATCAAGACTAACAAAAGCTTCTGACCTCAGAATCTCACATTTTATTTGGGGTGGCGTGGTATTGGCACTGGATAATAATCAAGAAAGCAAATAAAGAAGGCAATTAGAGATTATGATAAGGGTGAAAGGAGTAGCCAGCCACTGACCTGTGTGCATTTGCATTTATGTGTGTGAGGGCACTTTAAACAGAATGGCAGAGAAGACCTTTCAGAAGGACAAGGTGGGGCTTGTTCTCTAACGTTTGCCCTGTGACCTGTCACATTCCTGAGCCTCTACCCTGGCAATCCTTCCTCACACTGCGCTCAGCCAGACTGGACCTTCAGTTGCTTGTGTTCACCTCTCTCCCTTCTCTCCTGTCTTCCTGTCTGCTCCATTGCTCAGGTCTTCCCAGAAGCCATTGCCTGAAGCCCCTGGACCCCATCTCCCTTGATTAAGGCCTGTGTGTGCTTCTCTTGTGTATTTCTCAACTAATAATCTAGCAACTGTAATAACTTGATTAGCAGTCTCTCATGTTCATCACTGAATCCTCAGTACTAAATAAGAGGCTTGACATCACTTGCGGACAGAATAACTGGTACATAGGATAGGCGGCTTAAATCTGCCCCTTTCCGAGTGAAGTCACTAACCTCACTTTATAGATTAGGGAGAGGGAGAGACACTTTATAGTTGGATTGCCCCTTCCCTCATGCCCCAGGTGGCCCCTGGGGTGCTTCTGATGAACCAACTTCCTAATATCACTTGGGTGCACACTCTTCTTTCCAAGTAGCTTTCTTCTCTGGTAGACTGCAGACCTCTTTGTTTTATTAATTCTGCATCTTCAACTCCTGACAATACCTGACACATAGCAAGCACTCTATAAGTAGTAAGCCAAACAACAAAAGCATGAAACCAAAATAAAACAAAAAACCAGAGAGACGTAATTTGGAAGAAAGAATTCTAAGGAGGATATAACGAATAAATAATCACGCTCCTGGGAGAAATTGCAGAGCAATCTGAATGTTTTATATATTTTACCTTTGGATGACTCTGGCTCCCGCTCAACCATTTCATCTTTTCTTTAAGCATGTGAAATCAGGAGGTTATCTGATTATTGCTCAACTTTGTTTCACTAATACTGAAATCACACTTTTTCTTCTGAGGGTAGGGATCACCTTCCTTTTCCCAGGAGCGAATTTCACCCATTTCTATTTGCTCTTCATTGCTATTGTGAGACACGTATTGGGGGCTGTAAAAGATGGGACCTACTTAAAGGTATGCAAGGACACGAACTGGCTTCAGGCTGTCAAACCGGGTTTTAACCTACTTCCTTGCTCTTCTCCTGAGGCAATGGAAATTTCTGGCCACCAGCTGGGACTAGGATTGATTTAGTGCCAGAGAGGGGAAACGTGGGAAAATATAGGGATATTGTTTATTAATGTTACTTAGTCATTCTCAGCGGTAGCTTTTATGATTTAGAAAACATTTCCTGGTTTTGAAAACTTCACAATACAGCCTCTGAGTCTGTCAGAAATTGAGGTGGGGGGATTCAGTAATGGGAAAGCCTGGAGGATAAACTCAGCTAGCCAGTGGGTATGTAATTGCCATCCGTCCACTTTAATGACCTTAGCACTACATTCTAGTTCTATTAAGTTTAATTATTAATGCATAGTTTAACGAGAGAAAAGGGTGCTTATGCATATTTGGGAGAGTCTGTAGGGATCATATTCATCTCTGTATTAACTTCCTATCTGGATAAAAACACTGGATTGCTAGTGGGGACAGCTTGGTTTGTGTGCTAGTTCTGTTTCTAGCCAACTGTTGACTGTACACAAGTCCCTAAGCTTTTCCAAGTCTGAGTTTACTCAACTACAGAATAAGGGGTCTCCTAGGTCGGTTTAGTTTGGTTCAATAAATGCTTACTTACTGCCTGCCTGTTTTAGGTCAGGTTCCTTAGTGAGCAAGCCTGAGTGAGGGATTGTAGTGCAAGTGGATCATGGATTTTTCCCAGTAGAGAATGTAAGGAAGTGAGGGAAGCAGGATAGGGCAGGAGAAGACGCCCAGCAAAGATGCGGTTTCAGCTGATGTAACCTCAGCCTGATCCCAGAGGGGAATCTGGAATATGAATGGCAACACAGAGTTCTACATATTTTATAGATCAGTTCCAGTCAGTCTTTGGTTGTGGGTTGCTCTCCAGGGTAGGGGGTGTGATTTCACTGGAGTGTTTGGATAAAGCAGTTCAGCAGCTGAAGGATGGGTGCACAGCCTGATAAAAGGGATCTAAATGGGACACCATCAGAAACTATGACACAACCTGTGTGCCAGACACGACGCTGGGTACTGAAGAGATGAAATACAAAAGGTATGGTGCCTGATTTTCAAAAACTTACAGAATAGTGCCGGAGATAGATGCATAAATAAGAAATTTTAATGCAACTTGGTAGGTGCTAGGATAAAGAAATGCACAGAGGAGCAAAGAGGGGAGGCAGATATTACAGGCTAGATTCCTCAAAACTTTGCTTGGAGCTTGACTACTCTGATGGTTAATTCCTAGGTCTGAGTCTCAGCTTCTTCTGCCCTCCTGCTGTAGGAGATGAGAAGGACTTTGCCACTTAGCTTGTAATTGTCAACTAATCTTTCCCAGCTCTTCCTTATCTTTTCCAAAGCTTCATTCAAGTTTGGTAAGAGGCACCCAATTCCATTGTCTTCATAGTGACTCTTTATTTGCCCTGTTTTTAATAGCTCAGTATTTCATAGCCACACCTGATGTATTCCTTTCTGCTCTTACACCAAGCCAGCTCATCATCAGTGAAATTTTCAGTCACTGCCAGGGCTGTGGTTCACCTACCACCAGTGAATGGTAATTAGGGTCCTAATTACCATTTGGGTAGGGGGTGGTCCAGCTCCAAATCTCATCTTAGCATCTGCTTTTTCAGACCACTTCTGGTACCAATTGTCACAAGTTGGGCTTCTGGGGAGGCAGACTTTGAGATGGAACTTAGCGTTAGGCCTCCAAGTCCAAGCCTGGCCATTTTAGCCTTGGTGACCCTCATGTACACCTCTGGATGGTCCCCAGGAGGCAGGAAGTCTGAAGTAACCACAATGAACCAGGTGGCCACAGAAAGAAGTAAAACAACTTGCTCCTGCCTCAACAAATTGCTGCAGCCTACATCCATTGTTCCTGTTCAGCCTTGCAAAAATTTCCCTCCGGACACTGGGTTTCTCAAGACCCCCAACCCTGTAACTATGTAATCTACCCCACCCTCCCCTCTGACTGCAACCGATACTCCCCACCCTTATGATCATGCCTGTTTGTAAGAAAGGACCCCTACCCTTGTGATTATGCATCCCATGATGCCCTCCCCCTTTGGCTGACCATTTGCCCCAACCTGTATAACCAATCCCCAGTCCTACCTCCTTTGCCTAACTCCTTTCTCAGACTTGGCTCGCTTGCATCCAAGAGCAAAATCAATCGCTGTTACTCACACAGAGCCTGCCTGGTAGTTTCTTTACGTGAGTGACACACCTGACACTTAGCACGCAGGAGATTTATTAGAGAAAGCTCATAGGATCAACCCCTGTGGAAGGTAAAGAAACATTCTGAGGTAGATGGAGGAGCTGAATTGTAATTTCATCTCAGCTGAAGCCTCAGCTGCTTCTCTTGAGAGTTGTGAAGAGAGAATGACCGTTCAGAGCTTTCCAGAGTTGGGGTGAGAGAACACTGAGCCTTTATACACCCATGTCAGATCTCTGGGTCACCCCAGGAAGCAGGTATGGTCTTGGGAGAGGCAACTTTCCTCACAGCAGGATCAGTCCCTGAAAACAGATGATAATACAAAGTGGAATAGTCATTGCACAAGAAATTTACTAACATATTTCTTTTGTTATTTTCCTCTTAGCAACTTTTTATGGTGAAAGCTGTGTGTCGTTCAACATCACAGAAGTTTCCTCTGAGTTGTCTCTTCAATTAAAATTGAAGCAAACCACAGGGATTACTTTTTCTTGCAGCTGTGACAAATGACTATTGTATAGTAGAACTTTAATCAGGAAACTTACAGGTATGATTTTAAAAAATCTTTAAAATGCGTATAAGGATATGATTATTGGAGAAAAAAACAGTGAGAGAGAAAGAGAACAAAATAGCTATATATGTTGATTGCTGTTATTTCACTAGAATAAAATGATGTGTCATTTTTGTAGTTTGGGGTCTTCTCCAGTTTTACTAGCATGTCTTAAATATTCCAACTTTAAAATTTTCTGAGTTCAGTATGTAATCTATAAACATGTGAAGAGTTTTCATGCCTAAATCTCTCTCTTCTTTTTCTTTTGTGAAAGGCCCCATTTTCTCAATAAAACATTATGAGATGAGAAGTGAGATGAGATTGATTAACTATGATTTTTTTAAATTGTACTTTAGGTTCTGTGGTGCATGTGCAGATCACGCAGGATTGTTGCATAGGTACATACATGGCAAGGTGGTTTGCTGCCTCCATCCCCCCATCACCTATATCTGGCATTTCTCCCCATGTTATCCCTCCCCAACCTTCCCACCCCCCACTGTCCCTCCCCTAGCCCCCACCAACAGACCCCAGTATGTGATGCTCCCCTCCCTGTGTCCATGTGTTCTCATTGTTCAACACTCACCTATGAGTGAGAACATGCGGTGTTTGATTTTCTGTTCTCGTGTCAGTTTGCCAAGAATGATGGTTTCCAGATTCATCCATGTCCCTACAAAGGACAAGAACTCATCATTTTTTATGGCTGCATAGTATTCCATGGTGTGTATGTGCCACGTTTTCCTTGTTCAGTCTATCTTTGATGGGCATTTGGGTTGGTTCCAGGTCTTTGCTATTGTAAACAGTGCCACAATGAACATATGTGTGCATGTGTCTTTATAACAGAACGATTCATAATCCTTTGGGCATATACCCAGTAATGGGATTGCTGAGTCAAATGGAATTTCTATTTCTAGATCCTTGAGGAATTGCCACACTGTCTTCCACGATGGTTGAACTAATTTACACTCCCACCAACAGTGTAAAAGTGTTCCTATTTCTCCACATCCTCTCCAGCATCTGTTGTCTCCAGATTTTTTAACGATTGCCATTCTAACTGGCATGAGGTGGTATCTCAATGCGGTTTTGATTTGCATTTCTCTAATAACCAGTGATGATGAGCATTTTTTCATGTTTATTGGCCTCATATATGTCTTCTTTTGAAAAGTATGTGTTCATATCCTTTTCCCAATTTTGAATGGGTTTGTTTTTTTCTTGTAAATCTATTTTAGTTCTTTGTAGATTCTGGTTATTAGCCCTTTGTCAGATGGGTAGATTGCAAAATTTTTTTCCCATTCTGTTGGTTGCCAGTTCACTTTAATGATTGTTTCTTTTGCTGTACAGAATCTCTGGAGTTTAATTAGATCCCATTTGTCTATTTTGGCTTTTGTTGCCAATGCTTTTGGTGTTTTAATCATGAAGTCCTTGCCTATGCCTATGTCCTGAATGGTTTTGCCTGGGTTTTCTTCTAGGGTATTTATGGTGTTAGGTCTTATGTTTAAGTCTTTAATCCATCCGGAGTTAATTTTAATGTAAGGTGTCAGGAAGGGGTCCAGTTTCTGCTTTCTGTACATGGCTAGCCAGTTTTCCCAACACCACTTATTAAACAGGGAATCCTTTCCCCCATTGCCTGTTTTTGTCAGATTTGTCAAAGATCAGATGGTTGTAGATGTGTGGCATTGCCTCCAAGGCCTCTGTTCTGTTCCATTGGTCTATATCTCTGTTTTGGTACCAGTACTATGCTGTTTTGATTACTGTAGCCTTTTAGTATAGTTTGAAGTCAGGTAGCGTGATGCCTCC
>CAUYLG010024054.1:0-59492 GCA_963573385.1 Cacajao melanocephalus
ATCACACACTGAGGTCTGTAGGGGGGAAATAGAGGAGGGACAGCTGGAGGCGGGGAGTTAGGGAGGGATAACATGGAGAGAAATGCCAGATATAGGTGATGGGGAGGAAGGCAGCAAA
This sequence comes from Cacajao melanocephalus, assembly GCA_963573385.1. Taxonomy (NCBI): domain Eukaryota; kingdom Metazoa; phylum Chordata; class Mammalia; order Primates; family Pitheciidae; genus Cacajao; species Cacajao melanocephalus. The sequence goes on from CAUYLG010024054.1 coordinate 119, forward strand.
CCACACTGCCATGTGTGTACCTAACCAACAAACTTGCAAGTACTTCACATCTACCCAAAAACCAAAAATCCAATAAAAAATATATATATATATTTTTAAAAAATTCCACTTCTGTTATCTAGCTATCTTCTAATATACTCTTAACTTCTCTATTAAATGTTTCTCTCTGAGCAAGATGTTCTTCTCTCCCACCCCCCATTAGTCATTAGTGGTCAGAATTTTTCAGTGTAATAAATAATAGACATTTTTTCTTAAAAAAAAAAGTTTCCCTCTGAAAATCATTACCTTCGTATTCAGGTTTTCTCCTCAATAGAATAACCCAAAACTCCATCCCCACCCCTCTACATGCATACATGTGCTATTTTATCTATTTAACTTGTGTCTTCCCCCAAAGACTTAAAAATTCCATTTTAATAATGTAAAAACTTATAAACTCTGCTACAAGCAGATGTAACATTTCTAGAGGCTATTAAAATATGTAGATGTCAAGTAAATGTATATGATGAAGTAAGTGATTCAAATAGAACAATTAACAGATGGCAGCAATAATTATATATTCATATTCCTGGCCAACAGCATTTGGTAGATATAATTACCTTACAGGTGTTAACTGCCCTTTATGGAATGAGACATCTCTGAACACTAGAGAGGCATGATTAAATGACTGATGGTCACAAGTTAGTAAAACTTGTATTGGCTCCTTTTTTAGGCAAGAATCAGAAAACTAAATTCAATTTTTGGAGTATAGTGCTAAGTTCAGTAAAAGTGAAACTTAAACAGGAGAGCAGGTGTGGTGTAATCTTCAAGATGATTACTGGGATGGGAAAAAAAGCCCGCACATTAAAAGACATTTAAAATTCACTCAACATTTGGAAGGTACAAAGTCCAAAAAGGCAATCATTTAGAGAGAAGGAAGCAGCTGTTAAGACTTATTCCTTTCAGTTTCTTTAAATTACCTTAGTTTCATATGCAAAATAGTATTACCAAGCTTTTTTCAAAAAAAAAGTTTTCTGTGCAGATAAGTTTGTGCTTATATTTCTTTATAGCCTTTAGATTATTGTACTAGAATGAGGAGAAAATATAATTTTAATGTTACCATTTATAATGTTTCAAACATTTGACCCGAAATCTTTGAAAACGTAGATAGCCACTCCCCCCACACACAAATTATGTCATTCAAGTGTTGTCATTTTACTTTTATTTTCTACTGTGAACAGCAAATATTTGTTATTTCCATTTAGCATTTGTATCACTTGCAGCTATCTGTCCAGGGAAATATTAAATGACTGTCAGTCCCTACTGGAAGTGATATTCTCTGATTAAAACTGGAAATTTCCTCCCTTCTATTCTACTTTTGAGTTATCTCTAAATTTCTGGATTTGAGCTATACTCAGCCCTATAATTTAAGGCTTATTTATGTTACCTTTTTTTTTTTAATTATGATTTCAAAATTTTTGAATTTATTGTTTTACATAGTAATAGTTGTACAACTATTTGGTAAAGTTCTAGAAAACAAGTATGCCTCTTCTCAAATATCTTATTTCTTGCTGAATAATAGTTATTAGTCAATAAATATTTTGATTGATTAATAAAAACCTATTTCAAATAACCACTTTCTGAAATTATTTATCTTCTCTTCCAATTCTGAAGGGAAAAAAAAGATAATGGACTTCTTTCCTCTAAACTTTAGATTCATTTATTACTTTAAAACACGTTTTTGGTAACACTGTTTAAAGTAAGTTACCCACCTTATATACAGAAACAGATTGTTATGGGGAGACATGTTTATTGTGCTATAGTCCTCTTTCCCCCTGTAATGAAAAGTTAGGTTTTTAGTAGTAGAAATGTTATTTTAGTGAAATATGCCATAATTTTCCTTTAGCATTATATTCCCTATAACAACAGAAATTAAGTACATGTTGAAATACTTTCTTAAAAAAATTTAAACTGAAATTTAAGTTTTGACTTCTTTGTCTAAGATATTAACCAACAAACCTGATGCTTTCATTTTCTTTTTTTTCTTGTACAGTTAAGAATATTACACTTTTCTGCATTGATCATGATTAATATTCAATCGGTGAAGGAAATTTTCCATAAGCAGTACATACATAAATTACAACCATCAGTAAACACTTTTAATTTTTTCTGGTTTCTGGCTTATAAGTTTGGTGATTCCTTAGCATTTAACGTTTGTCACAAGTTGTCAAATGGCAATGTGTATGCATTGTCTTTTTGATAGATTTCCAGTATTGGGATTACTATATTCAAAATAAATAAAGAGCCTCGAATTGAGATAAAGATTTATGTTTCACGATACTCTCATTTTAGATTGGAAACATTCAGAAGTTTCTGAGGTGGAAATTGTTAAAGAAAAGAAAAAAGTTGTACTTCTGCATAGAATACCTTTAAGAATAATATTTTTACTTATTATTTGAAACACCAAAATTATTATTAGTAATATAATATCAATTCTAAAGATGTCTATAAGAATAGATTTGCATAGGAAATACTAGAATTGACACGCAAAAAAATTGATATTAGTCATGCTTGAAAGTAGGATTAAGTTTAAAATTGTATAATGATAACAAAATATCAAATTGAAAAGTTACAGGGAAATTAGTTAAGAACATTTATTTCAGTTAACATTTTTTCAGATTTCATTGGATTACAGTGGAATACTGAAGAATCAGACTTCTTCCTGAAACACTGAGACTAGAAAAAAACATTTAACCTTTTTTTTTAATACAAAGAGAAGGATATGAACTATTTTGTGTGGTTGTCGTAGGAATCAAATAAAATGATACCTAAAGCACCTAAATAATTGCCTGATATATAGCTGTTGCTTAATACATCCACACTGTCCTTAATTTTTAAAAATATGTCCATTGGTTTGTTTGAAAATAGAGAATATCTAGAATAAATATTTTACAATCTGTTCTCATAAGCATTGCAGTTACTGGTTTTCCATTATACTTAACCTCATCGTGGTATCCCGGAATTAATGTGGAAGGAGAAGAAACCATGATTGAGAAACCTGTATAAAACAGAAGTTTTTCTCTTTTGGGATAAAGTAAATTTGGGCTTGAGTAAATTTATATTTTTAGCTAATTTTATCAGAGAAAGCTTTAGCTTACTCCTGGAAATAACTGCCAAAATCAACAGCTCTATGAGAAATAAATCCTTTGAGAAAATATTTTCAAGCCTCTATTATATAGTTTTGAATTTATCATTATACCTAAAGAAGTTTGTGAAATATATTTTAGCAAGAAGGTTATTATTCAAAACCTTTTATATTTTAGGAAATTTTTGCATTCTTCATCTGGAGAGTAAAATTGGGACTTAAGTAACAATATCTAAAACAATTTATTTTGATCTTTGAAATTTAATGTAAAGAAATAGCAATCAAAGGAATGTTAGTTTTTTTTAACACATCCGTGACTTGTGTTTGTTGTTTGTTCAGATGTATTTTTTTTAAGTGTGTTTTTATTTCCAGAGAGAATCAAGACCCTGTAAATACACTTTACCAGCTTAGATTTCATTTAATTACTAGATTATATGTTAGTCTAGCCAATAGACTAGAAATTTAAATTTACACATGTCACTTAATATCTTCACCTGCCTTTTTAGAAACAGCTGATTTATGCTGGTAGAGTATTTAAATAATGTTTCTGACTGTTCTGTTCAAGACTAAATAGAACCTCACCTGAGAGAAACTCCGTAAATGAAGTCAACTGGCAAATGTTATATGGGAAAGAAAATGCTATTGCAGTTCAGACTTCCAGTGTTCAGAATTTCCAAAAAAAAGTTTTTTTGCAAGATAAAGCTAAAGAAAGCTGATGACCAAGGATTAAGAGGAAAATTTTCTTCTCAGATTAAAACAGTAGAATAAATAGAAAGCAGCTGAGAAATATATGGCAGACTTCTCAAGAGGAAAAGGTTAATGTTGGGAGTGCCCTCAGGATCAATTTTAATAGAGGTAGCATGAAAGCTATTAATGAGTCAGAAGACAAACTGGAGATATTTTGTTGATGTCATCATTTTGTGTCTCATACCAATAACAAGGCTAGATTAAGAACATAGCTAAAAGAAAAACCTTTTTTTTTTAATTAAGAGGTCATTATAAACATCAAACTCAAAACAGTCCATTCCAAACATGTGGTTTTCCTGTGTTCATGGTTCAGAGGAAATTGATAAGGGAAAACTTCTTTAGTTTTATTGTTAATATGAAAAGTGACATAAAATTCAGCATTCTTCTTGCTTTTCTGAATTCTATGTCCTGTATTTGTCAAACGTAAGTGGCCATATTAGAGAAAAAATATATGCATGCGTAGTTTCTTCAAAAATTGGAACTGGATGGCCAAGGCAGGTGCCAGGGTATTTGTGCAACACAAACATGCCACCATGGAAGTCTATGGTGACCTGGATTTGTTCCCATTAGGTGCAGATCATGCCATAGATCCCTTTATCAGAAACTCTGACAGATAGAAGAGCAAATGAGGTTACTGGAATCATAGGTCACTATGACAATTATGTATTGATATTATTGTTGTTTGCCTACAAGCATTTCATAATCAAAGAATCTTTGAATGATGAGTGAATTTCATGTGTTTTCCACAATGAAGAGGACTTATTGTTGAATGTGTGCATTTACTGGTTCTTGGATTATGTTTACCCTGTCACAAATAAATAAATTATTAAAATACAAGAATTTTTAACATAATATGGGCCAGGTGCGGTAGCTCACACCTGTAATTCCAACATTTTGGTAGGCAGAGGTGGGTGGATCATCTGAGGTCACAAGTTCGAGACCAGCCTGGCTAACATGGCAAAACCCCATGTCTGCTAAAAATACAAAAATTAGCTGGTCATGGTGGCGGGCTCCTATAATCCAAGCTACGTGGGAGGCTCAGGCAAGAGAATCACTTGAACCCAGGAGGCAGAGGTTGCAGTGAGCCGAGAATGTGCCACTGCACTCCAGCCTGGGCGACAGAATGAGACGTTATTTCGAAAATAAATAAATAAATAAATAAATATGAATATTTATATCCTGAAAACTAGATTGTTTAAAACTAAAGCTGTGTAAATCTTAATTTATAAAATAGAACTAAGCTGGAGACTAAAAAATACAGATAGCTGCAGAATTTAATTATAGCAGATTATAAAATGTTATATTTGGGGAACAACTATTTCTGTTGCCAATGGATTCAAACTTACTAATTTGATATTCTCTAAAGTTTTTATTGTACAATTGTAAATGTTACACCCCTTTTGGAAACTTTGTCTAGTCAATTTGATTTGCTCCATTTTAATGACTACCTAATGGTTAGCACTCCAAATTACAATCTCCCTAACACTAACAGGAAAATGGCTTTCAAACTGTGTTTTACAGAACTTTATGTCCTCCTAGAGGAGTTTTAGGGGATCATGAATGCTGTAATCCATAAATCTGGAATTGACATATCCTTGTTCATCATCATAGCTTTGCTATTCCCATTAATTAGTTTATATATGAATGGTAATACTTGGAAATTAGCTTTCAATAATGACAATTTTATCTCTTCATAAATGATTGCTCAATGTAAGATCTTTTCTCTCCCTGCATTTTACGGACAAAATGAATTGAGGCTTGGAAAGATTACATACCTTGCCAGTGACCACCTGATTATTTGTGGATCCAGATTGGAAGCCAGCAAATTCCACAACTCTCCTCTTATCCAGTGTACCATATTGTTGATTGCTGGTATAGGTAGAGAGATGTGAATTTCCTTTGCAGTCTTAGAAAGAATAAATTATTTTTACTCAAGCTTTGGATTCTTTCCTCTTTGGTTGCACCATGTCTTCTCTGCCAAATCTTATCTGTCCCTCTTTGATTGTGGCACATCTTATCTGTTTAAAAGATTTTGTGAAGACATCTGATTTTTCCAGAGATATATAGTTAATAATATGTTCACATGTATCTGTCCCATGACCCTTTCATAATGCAAGAATAAATCAAATGGCCTGATATTTCAAAGGGTCAGATTATATCTGTACTACATTTCAAAGATTAAGTATAGATAAAATTAATTAATTCTAAATTAAATAGAGATAAGAAGCATAGAAAATTTATTTCTAAGAGGTTATAGGTCCTAAATCTAAATTTAGATAATACTGTGTCCCTGTTAACCTTAATCCATCCCTAACCAGTAACTGATACTGTAAATAAAAGACAGATTAGAGCATCAAGTATAGACGATACAATTAGGAGCACCAAGTGTAACAGAATAGAAGAAATCTTATAAAAAGTAATAAATTATTGAGATAAGCTGTGACTTTCACAAATATTAGCCATAGTCTGTGAGTAGCTTTGGGGAGGAATGTTGAGGAGGGCTTTAGTGAGGATTCAGGATGAAGTGGGTGTTTACTTGTGAATGTATACCATTCTATGTGTTGATTTTGCAGGTAAAAAACATGCTTTCAAGTTAGTGACTAGTATGCATTAAATATGGGAGAGTAAAGGAAGGATGCATTTAATAGGAAATTCATTTATTTCCCATCTGTACTATCTTAAAATAAGACTTGTTCACTATAATACTATGTGAACATTAACACTCAGATTTTAATTTTAAGTTATAAACATAATAAAATGTATATCATATAAATTATTTTGTGAAATCCCTTTTATGTCTTATTCTAAGTTGTACTCATTTTAACCTTGAAAGCTTGTAGGAGAGGGATTCACATTCCCATTTTATTGATGGAAAAAAGCATCTATAAAACTTTAGTGTGAAATTTATCTCTTCACTCTCTTAACTACTCTTAAATCACTTTTATTATATACCAGGTACTTCCTAATTTTATTTTTATGATCAGCTTTTTAATATAAAATCACTACTGTTGTGACTGTACCTGTCTATATGTTTTTGGCATTCTGTACATTTTTACCTAAGTGTCTGTTTCAGTTGTGCCAAGGAGATGTGTATGGGAAAATGAAGAAAGGTGGACACTTCCAGTTTTATATGCGAGTATAGAAGGTACATTTCCTAGAACACTTGCTATAGGAAGTGGGTCCTTGATTCCGAATATCCTACATTATGAGCCAGAAGATCCTAGGTAACAAGTATGTTTGACTTAGAAACCAAGAGTAAATGACTGTGTCCAGTCAGGGACACTGAACTGTCTAGGTTGGATGGAGACATGTATGATTGTGGGGTATGGTACAGGGTGCAGTCCAGTAGCTGGAAGTTGGCCAGAATGCGGAGTGCTTGGTACATGTCCTGGGATGACTGATACTATCTTGAATGTGACAAAGAGTAGAGGAGTGACATAATGGGATTTCATTTTAGGAATATCACTCTGGGGGACTGTGTTTTGTTTTTTTTTTTATATCATAGATTAAGATGCATATATAAACAGAGGAATGACTGAAGAAAACAAAGTCTGTGATATGTAAATGGCACAAGTTGACATAGACGCCACTTATACTTGCCTTTCTTTTTGCTCCTGGCATGTCTTTATTTCAGTGGCCCCTTGGGTCTGCTCTGCCTCTGGGTCTTTACTCTGAGATGTATACCTGTGATATATTTTGCTGTGTCCCCACCCACATCATCTGGAATTATAATCCACACATGTCGAGGGAGGGACATGGTGGGAGGTGATTGGTTCATGGGGGTGGTTTCCTCCAGGCTGTTCTTGTGATAGTCAGTGAGTTCCTGCTGGAGCTGAATTTTTTTTTTTTTTTAGACAGAGTCTCACTCTGTCACCCAGGCTGGAGTGCAGTGGCACAACTTTGCTTCATTGCAACCTCCGCCTTTGGGTTCAAGTGATTATCCTGCTTCATCCTTCCAAGTAGCTGGGATTACAAGTGCACACTAACATGCCCTGCTAATTTTTTTGTAGTTTTACTGGAGATAGGATTTCACCATGTTGGCCATGCTGGTTTTGATCTCCTGACCTCAGGTTATCCACCCACCTCAGCCTCCCAATGTGCTGGGATTACAGGCATGAGCTACCACGCCCGGCCAAGCTAATGGTTTTAAAGTGTGGCACTTCCCCTCTTACTTGCTCCCTCTCTTCTGCTGCCATGTAAGATGTGCCTTGCCTCCCCTTCACCTTCTGACATAATTGTAAGTTTCCTGAGGCCTCCCCACCCATGCAGAACTGTGAGTCAATTAAGCCTTTTTTTTTTCCCCATGAACGACTCAGTTTCAGGTAGTTCTTTATAGCTGTGTGAAAAAGAACTAATACAAACTAGATCACTCCCCACAAACCTCTAACTAATCAACTACCTCTCAGCCTTCATGATGCAACTCAAATGGTCTTTCTTCAAGGAAGCCTTTCTTGATGTCTTATTATCAATCAAGGTTTCTTTGTTTTATGTTGTCATAGTTGCTAACAGTTTTCTTTTATAACATTAATCACAATTTCACTCAAACACTGTTGGATGCCATAAAGATGCTTTCTGTTATTAAGGATGGTATGTGTATGTGTGTGCACTTATATATATGTGTGTGCATGTGTGTATACATTGTATGTACTTAAAGGATTGTGACTTCTTCCCTGTGAGGTGTTTTTTAAGTACACAGAAGCATTTATTTACTGGAATTTAAAAATGATCTTGCCAAGGCAGGAGAATTGCTATTTTTATTTACAGTTGTCTTTGAATATACACAAAGAATTTGTTCTAGGACCCCAAAGGATAACAAAATCTGCAGATGCTCAAGTCTCTTGCACAAAATGGTGTAATATTTTCATATAACCTGAGCATATCTTCCTATATACTTTAAATTTTCTCTAGATTATTTATAGTACTTATAAAATATAAATGCAATGTAAATAGTTGTTATACTGTATTTTTATATTTTTAAAAATGTTTTTCCAAATATTTTCAATTTATGGTTGGTTGAATCGACAGATGCAGAACCTACAGATATTGAGGGCTGACTATACATATTATTTTATATATATAATATCTAATATATATGTAATTTCTAATACATACTTATATTAGAAATTACGTATGTGCACAAAGAAACAGCTAACACTGTTAATACCAGTATAATTCTTTCAAGTTTTTTTTTCCGTCTGTGTACATATGTGTATTCTATCTGTATGTAGTTACTTGGCGCAATATCATAGTTACATTTTGTGTCCATCTTTGCATAACTAATATACTGAGTATGTTCTGGTGTAATTAGAATCAAAGAGAAGGCTGATAGAAATGGAGGTGAGGAGATTAGTTAGGAGGCTATTTCATTCCTCTTAGTGAGATCTCAGAATTGTGAGGAAGGATGATTTCAGAGTAACAAATGGCAAGATTTGGAGTTTTATTTGATGTTAAGTGTACAGAAGAGGAGAATCACTAGCATATGGAGGATGACTCCCAGGTTTGAGTGAGTAGATGACCCTAGAAGGAGAAGCCCTTTGGAAAAAGAATTAGGAAAGATGAATTCAGTTACCAACGTGAGTTTGAGTTGCTTGTAAGCAATCAAACTGCATTTACCCAGTAATTAGGCTATTCCAATTCACCATCTAAGTGAAAGCAAAAGGATATGGCCTCTGAACTCTATGTGCTGAACTATATTTAGCTTCCATGTTAGGAAAGCTTCGTGAATTATTAAGGGGGATTATGACTCCTCTTCCCCTGGAGATATTTTGTAAGTACACACAAGCATTTGTCTGCTGTGTTTTGAAGATGCACTTGCCAAGACAGGGCAATTGCCAGCCCAGATAACCTGTCAAGAGCTCTTCCAGATCTCTGAACCTGTGATACACTTAGATTTATGTTTCCTCTGTCACATGCTCTTAGTGCACCAGTTTTCCCTTTGCTGAGCCAAGATTTCATTGTAACTTACTAAATTATGTTCTTTCCATCCTAAAATCAAATGCTGAGATCTCTTATTAACATAAAAAGTAATAATGATTCAATACCTCAATTTTTTAATGTGTTTCCAACCAAGAAAGTTATAATATTCACTTAAAGAACCTATATCATATGTATAGCCTTACATGCAGTTTTTACATATTTTTACCTATTTTTCCCATTCTCTTTACTTTTTGCTATGTTTCTCTTCAGTGTGATCCAAACTAAGTGCTGAAGTAAACGCTTAGGGTCATTAAAATAAAATACCCTTTAAGAATGCTATAGTAACAAGTTTGGATAGTAAATAAAAGTCAGTTTCTAAAACTAACATATTTGTTGGGAAAATCTGTAACTATCCTCACAACCAGCTCTCTGTCTCATCAAGATTTACTTCACTATTCTTGCTCAAACATGGATAGTAAGAGTAGTAATAACATTAGAATAATAAATTTATTAAAGCTGTGAAACCTTTGTCAGCACCCTCCCTTTCATCTTCAAAGGAAAAATTGAGCATTCATTCAATCATAAGTCATTCACAGATACACCTGTTATGTGTTAGATATCATGCTAGGTTCTGGAAATATAAAAATAGAAAAGAAATGAGAAGTGCCCTCACTCCAGTAGTAGAGACAAGCATGTAAACTGATAATCTAAAAATACAAGATCCATACCCATACCACAAAGCATTATAAATGGCTCTAGCTGAGCATGGAGAAGATATGGAATCAAATAAAGAATCCTGGAGAGCACCTGAGCTGAGTGATATTAAAGGATAATTAAGAAGAGTTAGCCAGATGGGGTGGTTGGGTGAGAGAGAGGAACTCTCATGGAGGGAGGTGTGTTACATCTGAGAAAACAGCAAAAACAGAATTATCAAGGTAAGAAAAATACATGTGGATATGGAAAACTGCAGGTAGTTTGATATGCCAAAAACATAAAGAGAAGGTAGACAACTGGTGAAAAAAGAAAAGAGGTAAGCAGAGCCTGGATTACTGAGGATATGGCAAAATTTGCTAAGGAATTTGGTTTTCACCCTAGTGGGTCAGTGCTTTCATGATTTCGATATCTACAGATGACACAGGCAGTGTAGTGAAACTTGGAAAACCCAGTTAAAGGTATATTTCAAATAAACATAAAAGTATATTTCAATTTTAAAGTGATATTTGTTTCATATAAGAAAAATGATGTAAATAATAGCAATTTTTACTGTCATTTGTATGCAGATTTAAGAGAAATATTCTAAGATACAGCTTAAGTTTTATAGCTAGTCTGTTTTTTCTCTTATTCCTTATTCCCTCTAACCAGGTCAATAAGAATGATCTCTAGCAAGTATTTAGTTACTGGCAGTTCTGGTTGTTTCGATCTAGAATTAAGCCAGAAATAGTGAAGAGATGTTTTACTGCAAAATACTTTTGGCAAACTGTCAGTTTCTAAGTTGGCAAGCATGTCTGTCTCAAAAGCTAGAGGGTTAAATGTATTAAACTAAGACATAACGATAAATAGATTTTTAATGCTCTTTGGTTGTATTCAGAAGTCGAATTTTTTTTTTTTTTTTTTTTTTTTGGTTATGGCATTGGATGCATTTTTAAATACGCCTACCAATAGGACATCAATTTCTTTCTCAAAAATGTGGAAAACTATTATGATGTTGATGTAGATTAAACTTGCAACAATTGTGTCATTTGAACTGCTGGTCATCACCATCCAACATGGGGTTATATAGGTCCTGACATTCAGTAAATTGAAAATATTGCTGAATTGGACTGTTTGGACACACCACTTGAAATAATTCAAATGGTCTTAAATAGCATTTGTGTCAGCAAGCAATGTGTTAATCTCAACCTTCATTTTGAAAACGCATGTGAGCATGTTTCCCCTTGATAGTCAACATTCTTCAGTTTGGCAAGGCGGTCTTGCATTCATTGCCCTTTTTTTCACTCAATGCACTGAAAATACATGATTACATTCACTGTTTTTGATCATTTCCTTCAACATTAAATCAAGATCAGATAATACTATACTTGACTCTTGGCTCTTCTCAAGTGAATGAAATGTCTGTATTGACATTGTTTTATTTAATTATTTCTTCAAAATGCCAATTTTCCCTTCTGGATAAATATCTGTGCTCCTCTAGTGTCAAATCCACTGCCTCTTTCCTGCATATGTAGTCCTAGTTCTATGGGATGACTGGTACCAAAAGATATGGAGCCTTTTACCCTCTAGTTTATTCTGCACATCTATCAAGAGTATATCCTCTGCGCATCAGTGGCTTTTTCAACTGTTAAATGAAATGTCTGCCACTACTTCCAAAAGACAGGGATTGAGTACTTTTCCACAATGTATGGCTCCTCCACCTTAACATTAGACAATGTCTAACATTGTTCACTGATGTAGACGTTTTGTCAATAGCACATCCTGATTCTTTGAATGCATAATATTTATCATTAATTTTCTCAGGGGCTAACTCAAAAATAAGGTTGATAGGTTGGGCATGGTGGTTCATACCTGTAATCCTAGCATTTTGGGAGGCCAAGGTGGGAGGATTGATTGAGAACAGAAGCAATTCTGAGACATTGATGCCTTTTTAAATTGTTGTCATGTAGCAAGAAAAGGGTAATAAGTTAAAAAAAATACATTTAACATATGTAAATAATGAATACAACTTAAGATAGATAAGACAACTGGACCAGAACAATCCTTGTGGCAGGTGTGAGCCATTAATAATGTAACAATTATTAAGAATGTATGTGGGTTACATTGAAAATCGTAATTAATCTTACGTTTCAAACTTTTGAAATGTGTAAAAGGGCAAGTATGACAAGCATGGGGCTCATAGCCTTTAGAAGGCTGTTGAGGCTGTTCATTTGCATTTTGTCACTCTAATATTGCTTTAAAAGTTATTGCTTTAATAGTATAAATTAAATATAATCATTGACACATAGTAGTTGTTTCATTTTTTAAATGTTCTTGAAAATTGTAATTCTATTCTGTGTATTATGAGCTAAATGTTTGTGTCCCTCCAAACTCCGTATGTTGAAGCCCTCTACCCCAGGGAGATGGCATTTGGAGGTCATGGTTTGGGGAAGCAACTAGGTTTAAATGAAGTATAAGGATGCGGCCCCCGTGATTAGATTAATGTCCTTATTAGAGGAAGAGACGTGAACTAGCTCATTCTCTGTCAGGTAAAGACAAAAATAGAAGGCGGCTGTCTGTAACCTCAAAGAGGTACCTCACCAGAAACTACCTTGTTAGCACCCCAATCTCAGATTCCCAGTCTTCAGAACTGTGAGAAATACATTTCTGCTTTGGAAGCCACCCAGACCATGATATGGAAGCCAAAGCAGACTAAGACACTGGAAAACTCTTTGTATGGTATTACTTACATTTTCCAGAATTTTTAATGTAAACTCTGTACAGTGTTAGAAAGAACATTGTTTTTGCGTCTGTCAAAACTGAATTTGAATTCTGGCCACGTGAGGACAGGTTCTGGCGAGGTATTTCACCAGAGATACTATCAAGAAATTATTTAATCCCCTATCAGTAAGCTACTCAGTTTCCTCTTTTGTAAAACTTAGCAAGGAAAATCTGCCATTTAGAGTTCTTACGGGCATTAAATGAAATAATACATACATATAAAGCTTTTTCCATGACACCTAGTACATACCTTGTTCCCTCCACTCTCTTTTTCTGTAGTAGGTGCAATCAAAAGTTAATTTTTTGTCTTCTTTTCTTATTTTATTGCATTTTTATTTATAATGTCTTAGCTATTTTTTATTCACTAAAATGATTATATTAGCTTGTTATTTTTGCTTCATATGAAGGAATCACTAAACTTACTACAATTTTTAAAAAGTCAATATTGACACTAAAACAATGTTGTCAGTTAAAGAATGTGCTTTAGGAATAACTAATTCTGAGTGATGTGTGTGTGTGTGTGTGTGTGTGTGTGTGTTGTTATTTAGGGATTTGATTTGTTTTTGGCATGGCCTGGGACATAATGAAATGTTTGAGAGATCACGTTCTGATCCATGTAAAATTGAAAGGAGATTGCAATGATGAGATCGTTGACAAATGAAAAGAAATATGATTATGTCAAGGAGAAAACAGAAGCCTCTTGTGACACAGTCCCTGGCATGTGCCCATGTAGGGGACTTCTGTCTTGCTCATCAGGAGGTGCCATCTCAATTATGCCTCTCAATGTGAATCCTTGTCCAATGATGCAGATCCACAGTGAGAGAGTTAGGTTTTCTATTGGAGATGCTTGAAAATCCTCATCTCTTGAATTGTCACAAGTATTATGATTTAATACAGATATTTTTGTTACATTTTTTAAAAGAAATTTGATGAAATAGTATGTGTGTTACTTAATTATGGCAAATTGATATACGAACACTTTTTCTATATTTTAACTTTGATGAAATAACTGATTATTCTTTTGTTTAAAATTATGTATTTTTTACTCAAATATGAATAATTTTAAAGATCTTGAATAAATACTATTTATTTCTCTATTACTTTTTAGATTATACAGCTTTGGGCTGGAGGAATTAATACATTCTTCTGCTTTCGGAGAGGTGTTTCAAAATGTTTTTAAAATATATATTTCTGATATACATTATTCCGTGGTGAATCAGAAAATTGAATTATAGTTTTTCTTGGAAAATGTATACAAAAATGTATTCTAAAAGCATATAAAAGAAGAAAACAGAAAGAGATGAAACTGTCATACTCTAATTGCTAAGTACTACATTTTCATGATTTTCTTAAGGCCCTCCATTTATGCTATAAAATTTTACTAAAAACAGACAATTTATATGCCTATATATTATATACTATATGAGATAAACTTATATGCTAGTGAGTTATGAGTATCCTTTTGAAGTATAATGACCTGGATTGCTTGAGTTATTTATCAGAATGTATTAAAATGTCTAGGTATATTGTCCTGTATTTAAGACAAATCATTATAATTTCAGAGCAATCCAAAACTTAGCTATGTGGATATTTATTTAAATTAAACCCAGTTTTGAATAATTTATAGTAAAGTACCTCTGTTAGATCCTCAGATTATTTATACTTACCAAATTCTTTTTTTTAACCATTACAAAAAAATAATAAAATATTCTAATTAATAATTAAAGTATATTGGTATATTATAAACAGCTACAGTTTGATCATGACATTTGGTTGCTAGAAATGTTCTTGAGCTCTCATTTATACTGAAGATAAATAAACAACAAAACTTTTTAAACAATTCTCCCTATAGTTTTACATTCAGAAGAATTATTGAAATCTTCAGCACTAATGTTTAATGATATATTGAGAATCTCACTTGCAGAGAAGACAGTTTGCATTCTTGTATGAAAATGAGTGGGTGGGCCCACGAGATTTGGTTTAGAAGAAAAGCTTTGTGTTCAGCAGCGTTGTCTATTCTTTTGTATAGTTTTCTATATGTCAAGATTTCTATTAGATTTTAGTATTTTTTTTTCCAAGTTAGATGTTTTTCCTAGCACCCTACACACACTTTTTCAAGCACCTGAAAATGGGCAAAGTAATCCAGAAATCATGCTTTTTTTCCCAAAATTATTTAGCTTGACATTTTGAAAATTAAATGCTTTTATTTTCTACAGAGGGTGCAGAAGATGGATAAACAGCCAGATACCAGACACCTAATTCGGTTTAGGGAAAGAAAAAAAAAAAAAAAAAAAACACTTAACAATTCTTTCCAAAACTCTCAAGGGTTTTATTCTTATAAATGATAATGCTAGTAGACCACTAATATACAACTACAATAAAGTTAATAACCACATTTTAGTCATAAAGTTTGCCAGGTAATTTTCTAAGTACTCTGCATGTAGCATCTTATTTTATCCTCAATTCAACTCTATAAGGTAGATACTAGTTTTTTTGGTTTGTTTTTTGTTTTTCTCATTTCATAGATTTGGGAAGGATGCCTGTGGATGTTACGTAACTTGTACTAAGTAACCTGTAGTCTGATTCCACAGCATATGCACTAAGGCATTTTATATACATGTATGACCTATTTAGCAATGGAGGAAAACACATAGAAGCCAGGAAATACACTTGTGAAACTTGTTCAGGCTGGTAAAATTAAAAGCAATGTGCAATGGGACCTGATCTCCAGAATCATAGAACATAATTGACATTAAATTCAAGGTAAATTGTAATGATTCAGGCTCTAAAGAACTAACTCTTTAGGTCTCCATGTGAGTGAAAAAGATGTTTAATGTGCATCTAATGGCAGCATCTGTTCTACAGTGTAACCTGAAACAAAGTCAGTTGCTTATGAATTAATTTATGCAGAACATCTAATTTTTAAACAGGCATGTCAAGTAATCTAAGACACCACTGATCTGTTCTTCCTATGCTATGAAAATAACATCCATGGACTTTAATAATTTTCTTTCTTTATCTTCATGAGGTTTATTTGATGTTTTATGTTCAAAGCCCTTAGATTTCATAACACTTCCTTTAGGGTAAAATTGTTTAAAGATAATATATTCATCACTTTCTTACTCTATGCTTAGCTGAATAGGAAATAAGTGAGGTAGTAAATATGTTTCTTGCCCTGAAGAAACTTGCTGTCTAGTTGAGGAAACAAGAAAAATATTTGAAAGATCAAGAAACAATAAAAGTCAGTTAAAAATGAATATCAATAAACTAGTCTGATGTTCATGATAGATAAAATGTTTTAAGTACTCTTCAAATTTTCATCTTATGTGTACACTTTCTTCTGTCCAAGATATTTCACCACTGGAAAATTTGAAAGTTTTACAATGACCTTTTCCTCGCCTCTCAGTTGATTTCACCCAGTAATTTGACATCTTTGTTATTCTAGCTAAAATTTTTACTTTGCTTCTTTAAAATTAAAACATGTTAAAGCTTTTTCTAGAGCATTACTCTGGTCAGTTGTTTAAATTTCATTTTATAACGACATTCAGACATAAACTTTTATTGTTGGCTTTTCTGTTATCAAAGAGTAAGTAACCTTCAATCAGTAAAAATGTGTAGGTCACTTATAGGCCACGAACTTACTGACTGAAGAATACAAGATGATCCATTGTACTTATTCCATCAGTTATTTATCAGCCCAAACATATATATATTGAGGAATGATTATGTAGCAAGTATTTTAGTATGGAAAAACAGAATATAATAAAGTTGAGTAAAATATAAATGATATTAGATGGCGATAAGTGCTTGGGAGAAAAATGCAGAAGTAAATGGACATCAAGGAAAGCTTCATTAAGAAGGTGGCATTTGAATAAAGTCATATAGGAGGTGAGGAAAGGAGACACATGAATATCTAGTAGAATAACATTCTAGGCAGAGAGAAAAGCAAGTGCAAAGGCCCTGTGTGGGGCAAGAAGTATAGCTGGCATGTTTGAGTGGAGCGAGCAAAGCTGAGTAGTAGGTGATGAGGTCAGTGAAGGTGAGATGAGGTGGGGAGATGCAGCATGCAGGACCTAGCCTTCCTTTCTTACAGTTACTCAGGTAGGAAGTCACTGGGGCCTTTTTCAGGATCCCTGTAACAAACTGTGGGAGAAGAGGGGTCAAAGAGGAAGCAGGGCTCATTTGTGATATGGTTTGGAGAGTTTCACTGATTGCAGCCTCAGGTGATAATGGCTAAAATGAAATAAATAGCATTGATGGAAGTCATGATCAAGTGGACAGATTCTAATCTAAACATGTTGCAGGGAAGATAAAGAATTGACTGATGAAATGGATGTGATGTGTCAGATTGAAACGGGAGAGTTCCCTGACTCCCATTTCAGGATGTGTGACAAGGCTGTGGCTCAGCTTTTCAGCTGAAACCCCTTATAGGAGGGGGAACATGCAGATAGGCAGGTGCAGGAACCAGGGCGAACACTTTTGGGCTCCAGCCCCACAGTAGCATCTAGGGGTGGATACCTGTGACTCCTGATGCCCCAGTGGGTGTGTTAACAGTGCTTCTTTAGCTCTGCCATCTGCAGACAGCTTAAGTGTTAACCAGCTCAGTGCCTTCTTAGTACCCAGGTCTTTGTCTGGTGTCCAGGAAGAATCAGGACACACACAGATTAAAGGATGGTGTATGAGGGGGTTTTATTAAGTGTTTGTGGCTCTCAGTGAAATGTTTGGGGAACTGGAAAGGGGATGAAGTGGGAAGATGATCTTCCCATGAAGTTTGACTGTCCCACAGCTAATCTCCTCACCAACCTTCCCCATCCAAACTCCTCAGTGTTCAGATGCTCCTTGTCTTCTCTCCTTCTCTGCTTCTCCACTCTTCTGTTCCTCTGCATTTCTGCTTGTCTGCTCATCTGCTCATGGAGCCTGGGGTTTATATGGGAACAGGATAGGGGGGTATGGCGGCCAAAAGGCAACATTTGGATGCAAAAACGGTATTACCTGTTTTCATCTAGGGCCACGTGTTTCCAGGCTTGAGGATGGGGCCTTAAGTGGGAAACTGCCCACTTCTACCCAGTATTTCCCTGCCTACTGTCTATAGCAAGATAAAGGAAGGCCTTTGGATGATTCTCAGGTTTTTGAACTGAACATCTGGAATAATGGACTGATTTTACTGAGAGAGGAAAGCCTGGTCAGGGGACATGCTATGCGATCATATTAGCTCGAATTTGGAGATTTTTTTTTTAGATACTCCTTAGACAAATAAGTTGAAATATTTGGTAGGTGATTGGATATGTGAGTCTGGAGTTCAGGAAGAGGTTTAGCTGGAGATTAACATTCAAACATGTTTTCCTTCCCCATGCACACTTTCTTCCACCTGGGATGAATGATTATAGTAGTAGAGAAGTACTGGCAATTAGAATAGAACTCCTTTCCTGTCGAAAATGGCAGGGAGGATTTTCTGCAACCCTGCTATTTCAGAAGGTCTTTCATACCCCCTCACTTTACAATGAAAGCATGTAGTCATGTTTTGGAAAAAGCTGATTTGTAATTCCTGTGGTGAACCACCCTATTTTTCCTGTCTTAAGACTTTTGAAATTTTATTTACCTCTTTTTTCCAATAGTGCTTTGACTTTATTACATTAAAATACAATTTACCTTCCTGTGGGCCTTCACTTTTATCACATAGTGAATTGCATAAGAAAAGGAGTCATGTCTTATACATTTATGAATCCTAAGCAAAGTTGTAATTTCTTGCTAATTATTTGATAAAGATGATTGTTCTTGACATTTAAATGGCTACTAGGCAACTGATGTTGGAGTTTTTCTATATTTTTAAAATCAGCTATATATTGCAAACATATTAGCTGATTATTTTAACATTTATTGAGCTCTATTTCTTAGAGACTCAGTTTCCCTAAACCATTTATCTATAGATAGGTCATAGTTCTGACCTTAAGTTTACGTGTTAATGTAAGAGACCCAAACACTAAAAATGAATGGAAGACATGATGAATTAAATTCTTTAATGGAGGTACAGATAAAAACATGAGAACTGAAGATTATATGTCACTTTGTCAGATTTCCTGACCAAACTTTCACTGAAAAAATAGTATATTCTAACTGGAGACTGAAGTGTTTCAATAGGGAGATGAGTAGTGGGGAATGTATTCTGAATAGATGAAATGAAATCGATAATAGTACGTATGTTGGACAGTGCTACATTAGTTTTGGTAGCAGATGAATGCATTGGCAGGAGTGCAGGGCATTGGGAGAATGATTGAGATGAAGTGGCATTGTGCATTAGAAGATCTTTGGATTCTAGGGCAAGGGAATTTTACTGAATTTTGTTCATCCTAGAAAATCTCTAACAATTATTTGGATGAACTTGTTATGTAATTAGAACTGTACTTTAAAAGGTCTAGGTAAAGAAGACACTACAAGTATTGGTGGTAGCAAAAATTCCTAATAGTTCAGGTGAGAAAAAATTGGGACCTGAATTAAAGAAAAGGACATAGAAATGCTAGCTATCTTATTAAATGATGTATTAAGTAGATTTGGTAACAGGTGAGGGACTATGTGGAAAACAGAGGAGCCAATGATGTCTGTAACCTGGGAACTAACACCCTTAATAGAAGCAGGTAGGTTAGAATGAGGTGCTTGTGAAAGGAAGATGATGATGAATCTTGTTTTAAACAGTATGTTAGCCACCAGATGGAAATCCACAGGCAGTTTGAAATTCAGAGCCAGAATTCAAGAGATAGGTTGTAACTGGTAGTATAGATTTGTATATAGAAAAAAATGTGAATACTGAAGTAGTATATTCACAGAATAAACATGAAATAATCCCCCAGTCCTTTTACACTTTTATGTACTTGCTTCTTTATTATTCTGTGAGTAGTTATACAGATTAGGACCTTCTACATAATACTTCAAAATGTAGCCCTACTTGGATATATTTGTGGAAACAAAGGAAAGCAATCTTCTAGATTGTCATTTCTATGTATTGTTAACATTTTATGATTTCCTGTGGAACAGAACCCTTTGAAGACATTAGTAGATTTTAATAGAAAATATGTTCATTAAATACCTTGCATAAAGTATTTGATACATAAATTACTTTTTTACTTATACAATTTAAGGGAATTTTATTTTCTTTTAAGTCCAATATAAAAGACACTGGAACATTTGACTAACACTGTGTTTAGTTAGTGTTAGTTATGGCTTCAGGCAGTCCATGCTCTAACACTTATTTTTGAATACCTTTTCAAAAGAAATTAATTATTTAGGATATATATCAAGATGAATTTCATTTTATTTATGTATACTTTATATGTCTTCTTATATAAGAGTTATTCAGATCTGAGATATAATCAGTTAGAATAATGAAAGAGATTTCATAAAGAACAAAGGTCAACAAATGTTCAAAAAATTACAAGCATGAAAAGAGAAAGGTGAGATTTTGACATTGGAAAATACTAGCCTCCTCTAATGTTTCAGTGTATGGACATTTACTAATATTTTTCTGGACAACCTCAGACCTTAAAATTACTGGACATAAAATATATAGCAGTACTATAAAAGCTTTTAAAATGAGAATATTCATAAGGCTGAGTTTGTTATGATTTTAATAGTCCCTAAGTTATTTGCTAACTTTCAAATGACCATATTTTTTTGAATAATTAAAAAAAATTGTCTTCATTACATTATCTCAAAAAAGATCATGAATCTTCAATTTTAATATGTACTCAGATTTTCCAGGTAGAAGTTAAGGAGTTCATTATTCTTATCTCTGTCCATTGCCTAATTTACAAATGAGCTGAAGCAATTAATCCTTGCAAGTCGCCTGTATTAATTATAGTCTAAGGCAGGTTTATTTGCAGTTTTGCAATTCTTTTTGTCACATTTTCACTGTGTTTACTATCTCAGCTTGATGCTTGCTGACATGCTGATTCACGTTTTAGTGCACTAGATAGCTTTTATTCATCTAGAGGAATGAGTATAAAGAGGTCACACCTTATAATCACACTAGCATTTCTAGTATGTGCAGGCCATATATCTCCTTTTAATTTAATCTCTGAAAAATGTAGAGGGATTTCTGCAGCTAAGCTGAACAAATCAATAAAATTTATAATCAAGGCTGTCTAATCTCTAAACCTAATATAAGACTTCACATCTATTGATTATATGTGAAGGATCCGCAAGCTGTTAATCATGCATGAAGGCATGGAATAAACGGTGACTTCAGAAAAGGAAATGGACAAATAATCATCAACCCTGCAGTCCTTACCTGTCTTTCTATTCCCTGAAGCAAGCATGTTACCAGACACTTATATTTTATAAAATCAAATGAGGTGTTAAAGTGTGTATCAATAGTCATGCTCACTTTTGTATACTATGTCCTATTCCTATAATAATTTAGAATTGTTCTCTTTATCTTCCAGATGTGTGATCAAAAGCAAATTAGTCTCTTTAATAAGTTTCTAGAAGGAAAGAGGGATCTAAGTTGATGTATTGAAATCATAATCTTTCTAAGGAACCAAATGAGACGTACATACTTGGAATATTATTGTAATGTAATTTTAATGGTTTATTTGGGAGCAGGGAAGGGAGCTCCATGTCATGAGAGAGTCTCACTTAAAACTGGGCCCTCTTTTAGCATTTTATCAACTAGTATACTTCATGATGATTTTCATAGACATGTTTTAAGGTGTACACCATTACTCCCATGGTGTCTGGGACATTTAAGCACTTAGTAAGTGTTTTCTGTTTTTAAAAACAGAATATTGTTTAAGTTCAGCTCAACGAATTAGTAGATCAATGCAATTCTTAAATTACTGTACTGTTCTATTGTAGATATCACTGATAGAATCTTCACATAAATATTAAGGTATTTTACCAAATGAAGGTATTAGAAATAATGTCTGTATCAAAATGCTGAGTAACAACTAACCACAAACTCTCATCAGTGGCACAGAGCAAGTATGCGTTAATTATATTTATGGGATTGTTGGCTAGTAGCCTCTGATGTCCTTGCCTAGCTTACACATCCACTGATGGACTGGCTATTGGCTGATATAGGTTGGCTTCTGCTGGTATGACTGGGGTAACTCGGCTCTGTTCCACATTATCTCACATTCTAGAAGAGATATGAGCAAGCAGGAGAGCACAGGACTTTTTGAGATGTAGGTTGACAACTAGTACACCCACACTTTTGCCTTATTCTGCTTACTAAAGCAAGTCACTCAGCAAGGCCAAAATCAAAGGATGGGGAAGCAGACCCCATTTGGTGTGAGCAATTGCAAAGTCACGTGGCCAACAGTGTGACTACAAGAAAAAATAAATAATTGGAGTTATTTCAGCTGCCACAGAGAATTACGTTTTTAGGTTTCGTTTTCATTAGCTCTTAAGCTTGAAATGTATTGAAACTACACTTTATGGTTCAGAAAATAAAAAATTCCAACCATGTACTATGGATGAACCACTGTACTTAGCATGCAAAATATTTACCTCAGTTTCAGAACAACCTAAGAGGTAGGTAATTCATCTTCTTTTAGAGATGAAGAAGGCATTGAAAATCCCCCTTAGAATTTTGTCATTGCTATGTACAGCTCCTCTGAAGTCACCTTACTTTCTAGACTGCATATTATGAAGCAGTGTTTTCCATATTACATTTTTTAGGGTTGTACACAAGTCTCTCTACCTTTACATGTTTATGATTTGTACTGTTGCTAAAAAATTTTATGAAAAATAAAGCTTGATCCTACAGAAGTAGATTATTTTTTTCTTATTTTACTCTATAAATTAAGAAAATGTATATTTTATTTTATATTTCCTCCAAGTATAGACAGTTACCTAGAGAAAAAGATTTTAAGTTTTTTAGAAATAACATATGAATGTGATGTGCAATATCAGAGATGAGTCAAAGTGGATTCATTGATTGTAGTTACATATTTTTCAACAGTCTAATAACATTGCCAATAAATGTAAGTGAAAAATATTACAGGGCCCCCAAATTTTCAGCCACCCACATTTTGGGAATCAAGTCTCATGATTTGGTGGGATTTATCCATCTATTGGTAAAAGAATTATCTTTGCCTTTTTTTTCCATGTCATTTTGGTAGTACTGTCCTTTAAAATAAACAGTTTGCTTGGCATTAATGCAGAGAGGATCCAAGTGTTAATTTTATTAGAATTATCTGATAAACTTCAGTAATACTCTTGAGAGCGGTGACGATGACTTGTTTTGTTTTAAATTGATGATGTGCTTAGTGTGGTTCTGATGGCACTGGGTAAATGTTACTGTGATTCTGCAGGAAAGCTGAGTGAGCCATCCACCCTCTGTTGCTTTATATCCCTAGAGTCGAAGCATGTCATTTCAGCAACACAGCCAGAAAGCCTAAAGAGCTGACAGTTGGCTTGTGATTATTTCTGGACCTGAGGCTCCCTCATGTTACAGTACTAATCAAGTCATCTCACCGACTTATCATTAACTCAATTTGACCCAGGGGAGCAGAGATGAAATCTTTTTGGCAAGAGTAATGATGCTGTACCATTGAAAACATGTGAAATGTAAAACCTTGATTATCTGCAACCCTTACCATGAGGAATAAAAATTACAAAGCACCTAAAAATAAGAGTAAAAGACAATGTCTTTCAAAGACCTTAAGTTTTTCCTTCCCCACGGTGCAGCACTATTTTCTTTGCTTTTATTTTTATTCTTTTTTATTTCACCTTTGTCCAGAAATTTCATCTCAATTCTTTTTTATTTACACTAACAAATATTTTCTCTGGCAGTCAGAAAATTCACTTTTTTTGTATTTGTTTTGATAAATGGAACGAAAGCTGTGTTTTGCAGTCAGCTTCTAAGACTTCCGATGAAAAGGCAGCCAGGAGCATGAAGCTCCTGTCATGCTTCAGTGTTCTTAGTTTGTGTACATCTTTGACAAGATCTTTCTTTTTTTTTTCCTTGGCACGAGCTTTGGGACATCTTCTATTTTTCTCTGAATGACAGCTGCATAATAAGTTTTATCATTAAGAACTGATTCTAGGGAAATATAATCCCTGCCTTCCATTCTCTTGTAGATGCTAAAGCTTTTGTTTTCACAACTCTTTCAGAATAACTAGAGATTATCACTATGATAAACAGGTATATTGACCTGTCATATCCTGAGTTGTTTAGCAGGTACGAAAAACAAAATTAAATTCCCTTTTATCTGTTATCTAGAACTACATGTTAAATCATCTTGTTCTTGAGAGATGACTCAAAGTCGACAGGTTCTGTTTGTTCATGTTGCCTTTAATTTTATTAATCTTGAGAGAATTATTAAGTAGTTCTTCATTTTATCCTATCAAGTTGGGTTAAACATTTAACACACAAATTATTACAGGCATAAATACCATAATTGATCTATTTAGAATTTAAGTGAAGGCGGTGATATGTTACTTCTTTATTTACCTGCTAATTATGTTATACTGGTCAAAGATTTAATATATAAATTTTCTTCCATTTATTTATATTTCATCTTGACTTCATGTAGCCTTTCTCACTGTAACAATTAAGAATTAGGTGGACAATCAAAGCCAAAAAAAGAAGTAGGAAAAGTTAGTAAACCTTGCTGGTCAACATTTGACAGGGAAGATAAAGAAAACCAGGTAATGTTGACAGTTCCTACTGCCGGTATGTATTTTTAATTTAATAGTAAACTGTTTTCCTTGGACTTACTGGAAATGAAATAATGGAAGACAGCTTTATGCTGTTTGTTTATAGATAAGAATGCATAATAAAATAAGTCAAGATTCATCAGCTAAAGAGTAGAATGGGAAGAGGACTAGATTTTACTTCTAGTTCCATTCCTTTTACCAGCTTCTTAGTGTTCTGTCTGCACTCCCACCCCCCTGCCCCACTTTGTTCTTCAAGTATATCAAAACACACAAGACCTCCAGCCTTCTTAATTCCTTTCCTCTGTCCAATGTCATGCTTTTACCCAGTCTGACCTCTCTGATTGATGGGGTGTCCAAGGGAAACAAAACAGTCATGTCATGGGTTCCTAGTTTGTGTTTCTGGTTGGGCCAATAAACCCCTTCCTCATCCTTCTTTTCCACTAATCACTAGAAATAGAAACTAAACACCATGGCTTCAGGCTGCTAAAAGACTAAAGCAAAACAGAACAGAACAACAACAACAACGACAAAATAAGGCAGGTTGGACAGGCTTGAGTACACTGAACACAAATTTCAAAAAAATAAAAGTAGAATGACCTGAGAAAATGACATCATGGTATTTCTATTTTAAAGTTATAAGTTGACAATTTATAAATGTATAAGTGTATGATATCCAAAGTGTGTTATAATTTATGAATACTGAAGCCAAGCTACTTAACATATCCATCACCTCAAACACTTTATGTTTTGTTTTCTGGTACTGACCTCTGCTTTTGACTTAATGAGTCTTTTTAGAAAAGTCAGCTTGCCTTCATTACAATTCTTTTTTTATTTTAATCTGAGAAATGGGACAGACACTAGATTTTATGTAATTCTCTTTGGCCTCTCTTATGAATGAATTTGTAACATGATATGTGCTTAACACCATCTTCCCTTCGAACTCACCTGCCCCCTGCCATGCTCACTAGCACATGCTCTTGTCTCTATTCCGTTTCTCTCTTTCTCCCTCTCGCTCTTGGACCATCCTCTTCTCTCCATTTCTCCTTTGCCCTCTCCTTCTTCTTCTCTCTTTTCTCTCACCCTCTCCTTATCTATTACCTTCTCTCTCCTTCTTCCTCTTATCTCTGGAATGATTGGGAATACCCTAACTCCTGACTAAGGTGGATTGATGCCTCTACTTAGACCTCTTTTAATTCTAGTGCTCCCCAAGTTATCTAAAACACAGAAATCAGTTCAAGTATTGCTTGTATGCCTTGCTTCCCAGCCAAGGACGCTATCAAATTGATCTTTGCCGCCTTAGTTTCTAGTGTACTTTTTGGCCAACAGAAAGCAATAAATAAATAGCAAGAAATTATTGGATCATTTTACCCCCCAATATGTGTCTCTTCTTGAACTTTCTCTGTTCATTTAAGAGCACCTTAATTTTCTTCATCATTTGGAATGAACACATTAGCTGTATTATATCCATTCACATAACTCAAATCCAAGTAACTACTAAGTTTTTCAGTTGTCTTTCCACATCAGTAGGCCCTTTCCTGCGTGTGCCTGCTTTCTGCCTCCTTGCTTAGCCCCAGCATCTCCACTAACACATCACATTCTTTTGATTTCTCTACATTCAGTGTCTCCACAATTGACACAGCCTTCAAATTAATCTTGTTAATGTTGTCGTTTTACTATGTTAACTTCCTGCTCAGAAACTCTCAGTGACTTCTCACAGCCTGTTAAGTCCAACCTCTTACCATGACATCCAGTTTACCCAGTCTTTTCCCAACCAACCTTTCCTATATTATCTCCTATATGATACTTGTACAGCAACCAAATGAGATTATAGATTTTCTGCAATTGTGTTCTACATTTTTACTCATCTCATTCCTTTTGTTTTTTGTATTATTTAGCCAAATGAGGTCTAAAGATCTTGCTTCTATCCATTGAAACCTAACACAACTCTCTCCTCCATTTCAATGGAGAAGTTATCTCTCCCTCTTGAATTCCTATAGCATTTTATTTCTACTTATATGGCACTTATACATATTGTTTATTTTTTTTTCTTAGCTTATCATCTTAAATAAACAAATGGAAGCTCCTTGAGGTCTAATATTATGCTTTATTCACTTTAGTACCTTCCAGAATGCTTAGGAGAGTATACTGGATATAATAATAACATCTCTTTATGTTTCATTATAGATGGATGACTTGATCTAAACATTTAAATGTAACCACTCATTGCATGAAGATCCCTCAATTACTGTGTTTCTTTTTCTTTCTTTCTTTTTGAAAGGGAGTCTTGCTTCATTGCCCAGCCTGGAGTGCAGTGGTGCAGTCTCAGCTCACTGCAACCTCTGCCTCCAGGGTTTAAGTGATTCTTCTGCCTCACCCTCCCAAGTAACTGGGACTACAGGCATGCACCACCAACCTAGCTAATTTTTTGTATTTTTAGTAGAGACAAGGTTTTACCATGTTGTTCAGGCTGGTCTTGAACTCCTGAGCTCAAGCAATCTGCCCACCTTGGCCTCCCAAAGTGCTAGGATTACAGGCGTGAGCCACCACGCCCAGCATTACTTTGTTTCTTTCCAAGTTTCTGATAAAATTTTACCCTACAACCTTTTTCAATTCTTTTTACTAGAAATTGCAAAAAAAAAAAAAAAAAAAGAAGAAGAAAGAAAGAAAGAAATGTTAATATAAAATTACTGTGTGTGGGATACCCAGTAAAGATTTGAAAACAGAAAGTCAAAAAATTGAGAAGAAGAAAGAACATGTAGCAGTTTCCAAAACAATTTACAGATAATGCATTCATGAATGTGTTCTCCATTGTTTTACCACCATTATGGTTTTTTATATTGTTATAAATACGATTTACTGTAGTACCTCTATGAGTGACTGACCCTGCTAGGTCATATCTTGAAATTATTTAATATTTAAAATAGCCCTTATAGCCAGTTTGTAAATATCAGTGGTTTCCAAACAATATCTTTCTACTTTCAGTTATTATATGGCAATTCAAGTAATTATTTTTATTTTAAAAGTTATATTTTTATTTATGTATTCATACCTCAGAAATACAATGCAGTTATTGGTTAGGCACGAGAAATAATGGATTAACATAAATAATTTAGGCAATTTGTTGGATTCTTTGAGAAAATTTTCTTTGAATGGCTTTTATAGTATACACACATATAGATATACATGTATGTAATGTATATGTGTATATTTATATGTATGTGTGTATACACACAACCCTGAGAAGTTCCCACCTCAATAAAAACTGAAAAATTTAAGGTACATGCCAATTAAGAAAAAAATGCAGTTATAATTTCCTCTGAGTTATTAATTCAATGCATCTCAAAAGAATCAAGTTTTGATTTTTAATCCTGTGTGTATGTATGTGTTTACTTTGGTTGTGTATATGTTTCTGAATACTATCCTAAGGTGAGAGCAAAATTATGTCAAGTCACTATTTTATCAACAACAGAGCGCTTTAAAGCATACATTCAAACTGTGGGAAAAAATATCAGTTTCAAATAACATATTGACTCTGTTGATTCTTAGAAAGCTATTTCTTTCCACAGCTCTTTGTTTTTCTATATCAGTTAATAATGTACTGGTTACTGAAATTATTATTGTACTTTATATACATTGTGTAGGACTAATAAAGCTACTCTTTCCCGATTTTAAATCAGTTTTTAATACAATGAGTGCCAAAGTAAGGAGCATTTAAATACACCAAAATAAAATTCTCATTCAAAGTAAATCCTATGCATTTTCTGCATAATAGAAACTAAATAAATCATTTGCCCACTCTTAGATATTTAAGAATCGGGGATTCAGAATTACTCTGTCTTCTTTATAGTGTATAAGATGTCTAGGTATGTTTTCAAAATAGTATTAAAATGCAGAGTGAGTGCAGACTAAATAGACAAAAGCAACTGGCAAGAGTGATGACTTAGAAACAGAGAAATTTACAAAAGGAGAAAATGTCAGATTGAAAATGAAGGGTATGTTAAAACAAGTGTATAAGAGAGCTAGACCTAAAAAAATAAAAAATTTAAAAACTAGGGAATTAAATATTTATGGTGTTAGCTCTCATTGCTGTATGGGCATTGTTTGTTTATATACTCTAGGTATTTTCATGGGAAATCTTACTTTCTCATTCTATATAATTTTAGAACAAGGTATGGCTGAATCTTACCATGGCTACTAAATAGTATCTAGTTGCTACCTAGCAGGCAGCAAAATCACAGTTTACCTGGGAATTTTTAGGGTGATCCTAGTTGTCGTTGCCTGGTTAGCTGCTGGGCAATCATACCAAAGACTGTGTTTTCAGTCTAACTAGATGAAACTGAGAGTATCCTTTCACTCTTCTGTCTGGTGGGGAAAATCTTAGCACAGAGCTAAACATATAAAACATTTTTTTAAGTAATTAGAAAGCCACATCTTTCTTCCAGCCTGTGGGCTTCAGGTACCATCTGAAATAATAGTGGTAAAGTAGTGAGGCTGTATACTCTGGATAGTCATAAGACTGACAAATAGCATTTAAAACCTAAGCATTAGATTCTACCAAAGACTAATTTGCTTATGTGTAGATTTTTGTAATTCTAAGATTTTGAATTAAATGGACACCAGAGTTCATTTCAGACTGCACATTAAATACATTGAACTAGAATCCCAGTTTGGGCTTGCCATCTGTGTAGCATGCTTATTATTTTTACAGAACTGTGATTCTAATCTGAAAAACAAAACTTTATAAAAACAATCGAGTCAGACGTTTTTGTATTACTTTCCCTACTGATTTCTGTTTAGCAGGAGTTTGATGATCTTTAGTGAGTTAAGGGAGGCATCAGAAATGCCTTGACTTTTTTCTTTTTGTCAGATCAATGAATTAAAGTTTTTGTTTTGTATTAGTTTCTTTACTGTGTAGATGTTGCCATGGTCATGACTTTCATAGAGTAATTATGTTGATTAAGTTAGATGATTAAAGTTAGTCTTGAATGAGGAAAGAATACACTTGGGAAGCAGTGAAGGATGGATTCTAGTCTTTGGAGTGTTTAGTTCTGCCAATATTTTCCAGTTGAATGGAAAATTCACCTCCCAGTTTGGTTTGGGTGACAGTGAATGGATTGTCAGACCTGAATGTTTTCTAGAAAAAGACAGAAATAGACCAATAAGGAAAGAAGACAATGTGAATATCTACATATGTTCTTGTAACTTTTCTCCATTGTTTTTTGCTTTGATGAACAACATCATTATGGAAATAATTAATGTTAATTAATATCTGTGTCATTTTTTGTAAATGGTAGTATAGTGTTACAATTAGAATAATTAGTATACAGCATAGCTTAGTGACATGATAAATCACAGAGTAGAATGTGTTGACTCTTACCCATTTTGATATATTAGCTAATTCACTTGCTCAATAAAGACAAAAGAAAGGCAGAGAAATAGGCAGTAACAACAGCAACAACTGCAAAGGCATTGTGGCTACATTTTCCGGTTTTTATTTTTTTGCCAGGTTCCTGAGTACTGTGAGTTGTTGACATTTTATATTTCATTTCTTTTCATGTTGTTAAATCTTAGTCCCTGATTAAAACCTTCAAGAATATAGGATCATGAATAAATAAAGCAAATGAAAATAAAACATGACTTTCACATTTTCTAGATTTGCATATGCTATATTATACTTTGTGTTTTATTTTTCCAAGATTATTCATGATAAAATTGACAGCTATCTGAAACTTTGATTTATTTTTCAGAACCTATGCGAACCCCAAAGACATTAAAGATTGCTGAAATACAGGCAAGACGGATTGCTGTGGACTGGGAATCCTTGGGTTACAACATTACACGTTGCCACACTTTTAATGTCACTATCTGCTACCATTACTTCCGTGGTCACAATGAGAGTAAGGCAGACTGTTTGGACATGGACCCCAAAGCCCCTCAGCATGTTGTGAACCATCTGCCACCTTATACAAATGTCAGCCTCAAGATGATCCTAACCAATCCAGAGGGAAGGAAGGAGAGTGAAGAGACAATTATTCAAACTGATGAAGATGGTATGCTCATACTTTTAAAAGGGGGGAATTCTCTAACAAAAATAATGTGATTGCTTACAATTTTCCTAAGATTCTGAAATCATCTAAATGTTAATGAGGTTAACTTTGGAAAAAATTTGCCTTTAATAAAATCTAATATTCTTCAGAGAAGCATCCAAATACTAAATGAAATGTTCTTCTGTTGTCCTTTCTTCTTATACAGTGATACAGAAGTGGCAACTACACTAAAAACTTAAATGAAGGGTTTTTTTTTTTAATCCAGTGTTCAAAAATAATGTTTACTATCCATGGTACTATATCAATTGCCTATTGGTAAAATGCACTTGATAAAAAACTTTAGGTTCTTGTATTTTATAAACCAATAGTAGCTGTTTTTATTTTTCTCACATTTGAAAACAATACAGTTTATACTGTTTACCCTTTCTATTCATTTTAGATGATTTTATGTGAGTCTAGATATAAAAGAAAGCAAGCATTCATCTTTAATATAATGGCCTTTATTAGACATAGCTAGCTGTTCTTTATATATCTTGTTGCCATCCAAATAACTAAACTGCACTTTGTCTAATTTCAATATGTATTACTTCTTCATTGTAGGAACAAATATTTATGTTAGTATTTTAATGTTCACATACCTGTTACAGCACTATAGTATATTATAATTTGAATAAGAATATATTTCCTAATTTAACAAAAACATATAAAATATCTACAAATGATAATCTAATAATAACAGTAAGGCACTCTTCTGATGTAAGATATTTCCTTTCAAAATTTCCTTTTATGAATTAAGGCATGTAGGGGAAAAAAAGGTGTACCATATGGTAGACTGAGGCAAAGCTAAATTAAGAGTCAGTTCTCATCTAAATGAAGGGCTTAAATTTAGTGATCTCTGAGGTTCCACCCCCTTCTAAACTTCTCCTTAAGTAGCTTGGCAGTAGTGCTACATTTTTATTTGGGTTTCAGAAAACAGGATATATTTTATAACCACGTATTCCCAAGTTCCCTCAAGTTCTGAACTTTAGGTCAGGTGTGTCTTTTGGTGCCTACCTACTATTAGCTTGCCATAAAATAGGTTAATATGCCATGGTTTCTATAAATACTTATAACTTCAAACTCTCCCACTCTGAAAAGTAAAAATGACCCTCACTTGCTTTGCTGTTTTTGTTGTAACAAGAGAAGACAGAGCCCTTTAATGACATTTAACTCAAAATTTAAAGGAAAGAATATAGTTCAAAAATTACACATGGAGTTATTCTCATGTTCCTAAAATTTCTGAGAATAAACCTAGGACTTATTTTTGATGAATGTACTTTTGTCATGTTTGAGGTAACCAAAGGTGATTACCTTAGCTATCATGTTTGAACTGGCACCTAATTGAAGCAGCAACAACATTTAATCAACATTCCCTTTTCTAATTTATAAGCATACAAACATCCGTATATCTTACTCTTGCCACACGCAAAAAACTCAACACATATTTATGCAAGAAAGAATGATTAGGGGTAATTGTTTCATAGAAACAAGATAAAAATGAGAAGTCTAAGTACAGATTCCAAAGCTCCAAAAATCTCTCTCTTTTCTTTTAAAATGGGATAAATGTTACAAGGTCTGTGTCACACTAGGCACTTTGTAGCCCATGTTTTCAGTTATAAAAGTATATTCACATGTTTTATTGCCTGCACTTAAAAAAAAATCATGTCCTAATGGGTAATGATAGACTCAGTTACATGAGTTTTGTGCTGCTTTAGCCAAAATTATATTACTCTCTAGTAATACAATTCATTTTGAAGGTATTCTTTAATATGGTTTGTTAGTTTGCCCTTCTTTCCCACAAACAAAAGAATGCAGCCAGGCTTATATAATCTTTTTCGTATTGCATTAAATTTTTAAATGCGTTTTTCAATATAGGTATGACTAGACTAATAATCAAGGAATGAATTGCTTTGGAATTTTAAATTATGCCCTACGTTGATCAAACTCATGACCATACTATTTATTTTATCTAAAATAGTTTTATAAAAATAAAATGACATTATTTTTCAATATATTGTAAATTCTAATTTTAATATTATTTTCACTCCTAGTTTTATTTTAATCTCTGCTTTGAAGAATTTTTACCTATTTTAATGATATTAAGCTTATTATTTCATAGTAGTGTCACAGCTAATCCCTTCTATATGAGGGTAATTTTTTCTTTTTGTTATATATATAATATTTAATGATTGATATATAAACTCTTCCATGAAGTATTTACAAGTAACTCAAAGTCTTAAAATCAGCACATGAGCTTCACTTTCTACACAGAAACTTGTTGTGTCTTATTGTTTCTGAGGTGGGAAAGAATACCTAAATCATAATCTATTGTTGCAAAAATTGATGGATTATGATGATCTGATTAAGTCAGTGTTACTAAATTATTGCTACCCTATATACATAGAGAAAGAATAAATTATCAACCACCTAATAGAAAGACATAATTTTATAAAAAGAATTCTGGGGACATCCATAAATCATGAGAGCAAAGCTAGAACCATTTCTCACCAGAACCCTAAGGTAGAATTTATATTTAATTTATTGCATACATTTTTTAGTGCATGAACAGAATTTTCTGTACGAGGTTTTATTTTCATTTTTTATTCCAGCCTTCATAAAAATCAATGTTATGAAGTTAGCTCAGCAGAAAAGCCTGGTTTGGGGACATTTTCTGAGACTACAAAGCTATTTTTAAACTTACATTTATTACATTTTAAAGGCTATAATGCTTAATGTGACATAATCTTGCCCCACCCATATTTTATTTTCCCTCTTTTCCATTTTGAGAGTTATATTTTAAAGGACTTTCAAAAAAAAGTAGCTGGAACAGCTGTCATATAAATCTCAAGCAGGGGAAAAAAGTCAGCATTCCTTTTCCATTAAAAGTTGTTGATGTGGAAATGTGAAGTGACATTCCCTGCAATCTGTAGACTGCCATGATAATGGTTTTAGTAACTTTATATAGTATTTACACAAATCATAGGTACATAGAGGCATTTTCTGTCTATAATGTACACACGATCTTCCTTCAAATGTAGAAAGTGATTGAATATAATTGGTCTGTGCTCACACCTCACCTCACCTGTTTGCGTGTGTGTTTTTTAGTTCATCTGAGTGTAGTTCCTTCTCTCATCTACTATGCTCATCCAAGTACACGACAAATAGTATGGCACTCTCTTGTCCACAGGTTTCCCACAAACTTTTTCTCTTACAAATGCAACCTATAGGTACTTGCAGTGAATTCTATCATCAAAATAGAAAAAAATGTAAGAGCATAGAAATACAAAAATTCTAGGGAAGGGACTTTCCAATTCTACCCCTATTTCAATGCAGAATTATACAAATATTTTAAACCATCCCTATTATTGAATGATGTTTGATAAAATAAATCCATGCCATTTTATACTATTTGTAGACTACATTGTGTTAAGTAAACATAGGTAGTTATTGTCATTATAATGCCATCAAATCAACATTTACTCAATAATTGTATATTTTGCTTCCTTCTCCTCCTATTAGCCACCTTCTATGAGAGAGATGTAAGGAAGAAGAAATATCATTGCCTTCAGTATAATCATAAGTGTATGTCATTTGTATGTAATGGAAACAACAGGTACTCTTGCAAAACAAACCAGTGCCCGTGGCAGCCTCAGCAGTTGCCACAGATGTGCAGAGGGGCTCTGACTGGCCCCCTGCCTGGATCAGCTGCACAGCCTTGCTGATACTGTGGTGCAGGGAGGGAGCAGATGCCTTCAGTTAACTTCTCTCTCAGTCTTCGGCTGACAATGGTTGAACATATCTTCTGAAGTTTAGTGCTGTCATCTTTTCTGTTTACTGTGGGTTTCTTTCCTTAATGTGTCAAATTATGTTGCCTGTCTCAGAGGTCATAATATCATTCATAGTCTCCTTGTAGATTGAAATAAAGCTTACTCTCATGACATATAATTCAGAATTTCCTGATGCTCCTAGCCACGATGCAATGCATTTCCTTTGATCTAGTGATTTTTAATTTATTTCAATCCTCCCAAAATTGCTATATATTTTGAAACTACATTTTTAGATAATGTCATGTGTGAAGTTCACTGAAACGTTAGATTAAGGGAAAATATTAATTAAAAACTATGCTTGCCCAATATTCAGTTGATATTTTCAAAAAGAAACACATTTTTGAGCCAAGTGGGATAGATAGTGTATATTTTAAGATATTACCAGAACTAGAAATTGGATATTCATGTGAATAAATAGCAGCTAAGTATTTAAATAAAATATATAAAAGGAAAATACACAATAACGAAAGATTTATATCTGATATTTTGGCAATAGAAGCTGGTGCATCATTCATTGTTGCCATTGGGTATCGCCAGCGATATGACATTTACAGATAAGGACTGTAGTGAAGGCTCTTAAATATGGTTATCGCTTCAAAAGTAGCTGTGCAGATTGTTGAGTTCTAAACAAGTCTGACATTATAAACTAGTTTGATTCTTAGCTTTGAAAAAGTGAATTTCCTTTAAAAGGCTGAAGCAGTGACATTTGAACCTATTCATCTGTCATAACTCTTTAAATACTGTAATAATCAACACTGCCTTTTTTAAAATTACAGAACATTTAATAAGTATAGCTATAAAAGTCAGGTCGGCTATTAATGGACATTTCAATTCATTGCTATGTGATTCAGCTTTCTAGACCAAAGAGTGTTAATTATTATTGTAATTCATTATTTTATCAACTTTGTTTATGGAGACTCTTCGGGGGATTAGCATAATCTTCAAAAAATCTTTCAGGGAAATACAGCTCTGTTCTTGAAACAAATTACAAATAAGATCTTCATGTTATTAGAGGTATACAACAGAGAAAACTAGACTACCTAATTTGTGCAGCTCTCTAAGGTGATAGAATATTATTTTGAATAAAAATAACTTTGCATTTCTACATTTTCTGCTTTAGAACCTTGCTTAAATAGACTTGCTTAAATTCCCATAAATCAAAGTAAAATCAGATAACTAGTCATATAGTTTATTTTGTTTTTAAGGATACATTTTTATTTATTTTTCTTTATATTTATTTTTAATCCTATTTAGCTTGTCTGATTTACTTTTTCTGTTTCTAATGTAAGCATTTTCATAACCAAAAAATTCATGTGTTTTGTAGTGCCTGGTCCCGTACCAGTAAAATCTCTTCAAGGAACATCCTTTGAAAATAAGATCTTCCTGAACTGGAAAGAACCTTTGGATCCAAATGGAATCATCACTCAATATGAGGTATTGGGAGAACAAGGAAGTTAATTGAAATGTGGATTGAAGGAATGAAAGGGAGAAAAAAAGGAAAAGTTAGAGGGAAATAATGGAAAAGAAGTAAGTGAGGATTAGGGGATTCAAATGATTATTCTCCTTTGTTTTAATTTACGAATTATTTGATTCCAAAATTAAGCATCAAAATAAATATTTTGTAGGGCATCTAGAATTTTCAAATTCTTAAAGTAAAGGCATGTATTTTGTTGGTGTTTTGTTGATTTAGGGAAGCAGGATAGTCCTTATCAGATTTATGATGGTTGTAGTAATAAATAATCACATGTTAAAAACCCTCATTTTCCTTTTTATAAAATTAAGGAACTCTTATTCTACTGTGATTTAGGAGAAGTCACTGAATTTCAGTTGTTTAAGACTAAGGAATAATACCCAAGAAGCAAAATAGATTATAAAGCCGACTTTTCCAGAGCTTCATTTCAACTTTGAATATAAATCATTATCTTTTCAAATATAAACCTAAATAGAAGAAATGAAAGAATCATTTAAATTACACAAATTTAATTTGTGTAGTTCTGTTCCTACATAGTCAGCATTGATTAGAGCATAAATGCTTAAATTACTAATGGCTGCAGAGTGAATTACAGAAATGGGATCACTAGTGCAATGTTATATCTTGCAACTGTG
Source organism: Cacajao melanocephalus (assembly GCA_963573385.1). Taxonomy (NCBI): domain Eukaryota; kingdom Metazoa; phylum Chordata; class Mammalia; order Primates; family Pitheciidae; genus Cacajao; species Cacajao melanocephalus. The sequence continues at coordinate 37,048 of CAUYLG010024054.1, forward strand.
TTCACATATTTGAATAATATTTACATGAAATTTGTTATGTAACTTGAACAAAGTATAGAATATGTTAATAAACATTTGTTAAACACTTTGTGTTTCATATGTGTTAAAGTATATAGCTATATGATTTTTTATGTATGCATAATTTATTGTGGTTTTTTTTTTTTTGATGGATGAAAATAGATGTATATTGGTTTGGTCAGATATAACTCCGGGTGTATCTGTAGATAGATAGATGATTGATTGATTGGTAGATAGGTAGTTGATTGATTGATTGATATATAGATAGAACATCAGAATAAGAGAAATAACAATATCAACATGAGAAGGAAAAGAAGAAAAAAATTACCGTTGACTCTACATGGATGCCCTTGCATACTACCTTATTTAAAAAGAGTTTATTTACAATTTCTTATGATGGATACCAGATATGTAATAAATGTATTTCTTAAAACAGATCAGCTATAGCAGTATAAGATCATTTGATCCTGCAGTTCCGGTGGCTGGACCTCCCCAGACTGTATCAAATTTGTGGAACAGTACACACCATGTCTTTATGCATCTCCACCCTGGAACCACGTACCAGTTTTTCATAAGGGCCAGCACAGTCAAAGGCTTTGGGCCAGCCACGGCCATCAATGTCACCACCAATATCTCAGGTATGCAAATGAATAAAGTACAAATAGGACTGATTATGCCACTGGTTTGTAATGGCACATCCTGGAGAATCACATATAAACCAAGTGTGGTTCATCTTGCTTACTGAAGCTTTAATATAGTTATGCATAATTGAAGGCCCTTTAAAGAATTATTTGAATATGCATTATATGTCCAAACCAAAACACATCTCAAAGAGTCACTTTTGATTGACAGTGGTCTTAAAAAAATTATACTATATCTTTATTAGAAATCTTTCAAAATTCATTATAAATGCTAACAGATCTTATGATACTTTTGAGGAGTTGATAATTATTATGGCATCAGGCCTTTAACATAAATGAATGTTATCAAAAAAATGGTAGAAGATCCTTTCCCTAGTATTATAGTACTACATACCTTGTTTTTGTTTCTTTTTCCCTGACATTATGATAATTTTAAACAAATATGGGCTTTTCTTTCGTACTTAGAAATCTTACATAAATACATATAAGTTTCAGAATGGGAACATGCAGGAGAATTTTAGGTTGATAAATTAAATTTTACATTCCATTGGATTCACAGTCATAGTTTGTATTTGACTAGATTTTTTACAGATTTTATTTCTCCTTCAGTCAGATCATCAGTTAAACCTGATTAAATTTTTGCAAGGAATTAGCATTGTAATATGCCCTAAATCTACTAAAGTTTATATGTCTTTTCTTACTAAAATAAATACATACTGTATATGTAGTTGAAGAATTAAATTTGAAACAAAAATTATTTAAAGGTCAGCCACACAATATAATAAAGCACAAATTTTGACTTTGTAAACTCTTTTTGTTGATTTGTATTCATTTTTATTGTAGTTCTACATGGCAAATAGTAATAATACATCATTAATATCCACAAAATTGTCTTTCATTTTTCTAAATCTATACCATTTGAATCAAAAGGAAGACATGTACTTTCCAAATCTGAGTCAAAAATGTTATTTGCAAATGTGTTGACTGTAATACAAACTTTAAAAATTTATATCATAAATAAAATTAGGTATTCCATTATGAGCTATAATTCCTTGGAGTAGCATTTATCTTAATATTCTAATAAAAAGTAATTTTAAAATATCATTTATTATGTTATAAAATAATAATGTTTTAAAATTGCAATTTTCTTTCCTGAGAACAATTACAAATCATGATTTAAAATATTTATTGAATCACTTCACCAGAAAATAAGACTTTGTGATGTTTTATGATGTACTGAGACAGGTTTTCTACCCTCTGGAATTAGCAGTAGTGCTATAATTGAGTAAGATCTTTCAGGAGAGACAGCTACAAAATTTAAATAAACTTATAAAACTGAGAACATTGAACAAATGTAAGTTTTTGAGAGCCATAAGAGTGTGTGTGTGTGTCTGTCTGTCTCTCAAGGCTCAGATATTGTGTGTTGAACAGAAAGTATATAGAAAGAACCAGAACTTCCATCTAGTTTTTTCTTTTAATTACTTCACTTCAGTTTCACTTGTATTAACCTAAGTGCAATGAGTACTTGATTGTACTTTAAAAACTCGGTTGCAATCACTTTATGTTGAGAACAATTATTAATCACATCTAAGATTAATAAAATTTATGGATCGTGTGGTTCTCAGCATTACTTGAACTTTTCAGATAATTTATTGTTAAATTTATTCCCTGAGGCCAGTAATTACACTCCTCAGCATTTTAAAAAATCATTTAAATAACAGTGAAATCAAGTTATTGGAAACATAATGGTTGGGGAAATTATTTATATATACACATACATACACATACACATATGTACACACTTCAACTACATATTGTGCATGTATTGAATTAATATTTGTTGTTTCTGCTTCCTAAAAACTCTCAGATAATAATTAGCTCCTTCTAATGTCACTGCTCTTTTTCTTCCATCTGGACAGTATTTTAAACAAATTATTGAAATATCTTTCTAAGCGGTATCCCTACCTTCAGACTTACTCATCTTTACTCTTTTTAGTGTTTTTTTTCTTTTGAGACAGAGTCTGACTCTGTCACCAGGCTGGAGTGCAGTGGCGCAATCTTGGTTCACTGCAACTTCTGCCTCCTGGGTTTAATCAATTGTCCTGCCTCAGCCTCCTGAGTAGCTGGGACTACAGGCCTGTGCCACCACGCCCAGCTAGTTTTTGTGTTTTTAGTAGAGATGAGGTTTCACCATGTTAGCCAGGGTGCTCTCAATCTCCTGACCTCGTGAGCCGCCCACCTTGGCCTCCCAAAGTGGTGGGATTATAGGTGTGTGCCACCATGCCCAGCCTCTTCACTGTATTTCTATATCTTTCTACCACAGATGTTTCCACCTTAAATATTTTCAAAATCTCACATCTTATAATCAGCAGGATGAAGTCTAAACATCCACTTGGTGTTGGCATTCAGGGTCCTTCTTTGCATGACTCCTCCCATCCTCCGCCTCTCCCCAGTAACCCAAAGTTCGCAGCACAGCCAATGGCTTATAGGTGTTAAAACACACCTCCTTTCATATTTTGTTCCCTTCAAATACTGTTTCCTCTCTCAGGATTCTAGTTCGTCCTTTCTCTTCCTGATGAGGTTTTACCCTTCTTTTAAATATTTGGCTTAAACATCAATAGACACCCTGAGCCTTCTGGTTTCGTCATCCCATTGCCAATACTAAGGTAAAAAGTATGACCCCCTAGACCGTCATCATCAACGTCATCTGGGAACTGTCTAGAAATGCACATCGTCAGGTCCCTCCCCAGACCTACTGAATCAGAAACTCTAGGGGAGAGGGACTGTAATCTGTGTGTTAGGAAACCCTCCAGGTGCTTCTCATCTTACAAGTTTGGGAACCACTGTTTTGACAAATGGTCTTCGGCTTTTGACTACTAACATTTGGCTTAATTTTTTGTTTCTAAGACTCTCACTTTTCATAAAGTGTAAATTCCTACCTTTAATTCTATAAACATCAGAGACCATGCTTTGTCTTTATAGTCATAGCATTTCTCATAAAATTTGGTATATAGTATATATTCAGTAAATGTCCAACAAATGGATAGAGATAATGCACACATGTCATTGAGTGTATACTCTTTAAATATCTTTCTACATGGGAGTCATCCAAAGTTATTTGAGGTAATGCTTTCTCCCATTTAAGATCCCTGTCCCCAGTTAAGCATTATCAAATATTTTAAAAATTTATATATTAATTCTTTTCAAGAATCTGGCAACTAATGTCCCTGATGAACAAAATCCAAGATTTCCATTGTTATTCACCACGCTTCCTGATATGTTTCTCTTGTGACCACAGTTGTGAAAAACACTAGGATATGAATACTGGATCTTTTAGCACTATAAGATCTTAAATGGCACTGTCTCATCAGGCAACCCTTGACCTCAATCCCTGCTGTTCATAGCTCCTGATCCCCTCATGTGACTCCGTAATCACTACTGCCCAGTCTTCTCAGTTACTACCTTCCTTCCTTCCCATCATTATTCACTTGAAGGTCTCAGGAAACTAAAAGTTTTATAAAGCATCTTCACAAAATATTTGGAATATGTGTCATAAATTGCCAGATTATTATTTAAATTTCCACAACAAATCTTGGTTTTCTAGCTTTTGATGTTTTAGGTTCCCAGAGTTAAAATTCATTGGCAGATGTTATGCTATAAAACAAAGTATATTATAGATAATTAGGTGAATTGCTCTTTTTTTCCTAACTGAAGATCATCTTCATTTTGACCTATATTACAGTAAATTAATTGAATTTTTTTTGTCTCATTAATCACTCATCAGCTCCCACTTTACCTGACTATGAAGGAGTTGATGCCTCTCTCAATGAAACTGCTACCACAATAACTGTATTGTTGAGACCAGCACAAGCCAAAGGTGCTCCTATCAGGTAAGAGAAGAAAACTATAATAGTTCTGCTTTATCCACAGGGGTGTACTTCCCAAGATGCACAAGTATGCCTAAAACCAGAGAAAATAACAAACCCTATACAGATTGTAGTATGTCTTTTTTTCTATATATGCAAACCTGTGGTAAAGTTTAATTTATAAATAAGGCATAGTAAGAAATTCACAACAACAATAGCTAATAATAAAATAAAACAACTATATACTGTAATGAAAGTTACGTGATTGTGGTCTCTCTCTCAAAAATCTTATTATACTGTACTTACCTATTTTTGGACCAGTTAACTGTAGGTAATTAACTGTAGGTAATTGAAACACAGGTAACTAAAATTGAGATATAAGAAACTGTGGGTAGGTGGGGCAGGGGTAACTTTTCTTTTACTGTAAGAGTTAAAGAAAAAGGAGCCAGAAGGAGAAGTGTTTTCTCAAGGTTGCTTAGCAGCTAATAAAGTGGTTCATTTCTAAGAGACATTCATTGGAGAATTTCTGTCAGGAAAGTTTTATTTGTGTTTAGTTTAGTTTGGTTTGGTTTGCTTTGGTTTGTTGGTTTTTCATCTCGACAAAGCCTGCAGATAGACTTGTAGTTAAAAGCAAAATTCTAAGGACGTTTTTGAGATATACATGTATTAAACCATTCACCTCTCTGTGCTGTTTGACTTAAAAGCCTTGCCCTTTTTCCCTGCTGTATTCCCATCTCATTTCACTTTCTCTCTTGGTATCTGTGTTATAAGAACTTTGAAGATATTTGTCAGAAATAGGATGAGAAAATAACTCCTATTCAATGCAATAAATCAGTTATGTATAATTTCATATGAATGACTGAAAAATAGGAAGCTTTGAGGAAATAAAAGCAGAATAGTTATAACACATGAACCCTGTGGGACCTTTTAATTTCTGAATTGTTCCTTATCAAGTATTCCATGGTAAATATGAAAGTTCTGTTTGCCATTTTCTTTATCTTTTCAGTAGCAAAGTCTTTCATATTATCTAACATCCCCATCTTTCAAAAAATTGTGAGCCGTGTTGTTTTTCGGAACTGAGTCTAATTGTTTCAACCATTTTAACTTCTGCGCATTTGAAATTAGATGAATATCCAAAACTTAAATAGGTTTCCATTTGAAACATGTCATTTTGTGGACATTTTGTTATCAAACTTTTCATGAGAAATAAATGAAGGCACAGAAATTCATGTAGGCACTTCATAATTGGGTTATATCAAGTTGTTTACGTATTCACTTAAAAATAAAACTAATGTTTGTTCTTTGTGTAAAAGGAATACATTTGACTTCATAAACACACATTAGCCATTCAAGTAACCAAAAATAATCCTATATCACTGGAAATGAAGAAATGTTTTTTTCTTAATTTAAAAAATGTATTGATAAAAGAATACAAGTCATAAAGGAAACTCTTGAGTCTTGTCTGGCTAAAAATTACGAGAACACTGTACCAGAGAAAAAGAGATGGCTGAGGGTGTACTTGTAATATAAACACTTATGAACACTGGCTACTTGAAAATTCAAAGTAAGTATATAGTGCTATTCATGAATCAATGATCTGTGAGTGAATCTGATTGCTGATCCAAAGTAGAAAAGGAAAATGCCTGCACTCAACATCTTTTTCTATTGACAAGAAATCAGGGTCATTCACATGTTCCTGCCTGTGATGAAATTTACTTTTTAGGTGTTCAGTTCTGTTACTGGTGCTTAAAGGAGCTACCAGCTACTTGCATTTATCTTTTAAGAGTTAGATTTTTGGGTGAATTCAGCTTTATTTTGCATAAGTTGCAAACACAGCTTATTTTTATTAATTTTGCATAATGTACTATATAACATAACTTACATTAACTCTATATTCATTTAATCAATTTTTTCCACAAACATTCATTGATCATTTGTTATGCCAGGCACTGTGCAAGGTATTGTAAATCAAACATAAAATGACCACAACAAAACTCAGAATCTTTGCCCAGGTTTATCATAGACTATCAGAGGTGCCTGCAGCCTTGTAACTGGTGTTCAGGAATTTTTGTTAACTCAGTATGTCATTGATACACATTTTAAAATGTAAAGTCTTCTTTATTTATTACATAATTTCTAATGACCAATTAGAAACACTTTTCTTTGTATTTGTTGGCAAGATTTTTGACCTTTTCTAGAATTGAGCCAGTAGCTGAGAACTTCAAATTATACATTGTTGGAGATTCATGCTCAGAAAAATAAATTTAAATCCTGGAATATTACAAGAAGAAATAATCCAATAATAATATAAACTAATAACAGATTTTTTGGAATTTAGTGTTACTACCAGGAATAAATAAATATATATATATGTTTTCTAACTGATATGCTTATCCCACTGAATTCATCTTAAGTTTTTTGTAATGACTTGCCCAGATCACCTACAGGTGGATGCCAGGTGGTGGGACTAGACTGGTCTAGTCAAGTAATCTGGATCCTTCAGTCAGGTAGTACCGTCTTTCTTTCCACTGACTACATTCCTACCATCAGTCTCCTACCAGCAACTGTAGCCTTATCATGAGGCTTATCTGATTCAGTGCCCTAATTTTTTGAAAATGAGGATTCAATTTGATATAATAAATTTTCCTAGCATTGAATTTATGGTCTGGTATATCAAATCTTGATTGGATTCCCATCACTCGCTTCAAATGTACTTAAGCGATTTTACTTTCCACTCGATTTTTCTTTGTTCATGTCAGTCTACCAAAATCTCTTCTCTGCTAATGTTTGATGCTGTTCTACTCTGTGACCCTTCCCCCTTGCCAACCCCTTCACCTTCTCACATAAACCAGAACTACATATTATCCAACTATCTTCTGAGAGCATCCAGGAGTTATCTTACTGGCTGTCATAGACGCTAAATTCTGGATTCTGTCCTTCCCTAATTATAGCATTACTAGCCTCTGCCATTTTGCATTTCACCATCTATTTCATTCCACCTCCAGTGGAAATATGTATTCTTTCCTGGTCTTCCTTGTCTCAAACAAACTCAAGTTCTACAATCCTCTGTCATAGCAACTAGGAAATCTTGTTATACAGTTTACATGTTTAGTTTCATTAGGAAAGCTAAAATTGCCAATGGTTTCTATAAATTTGTTGATTGAATAACATTCTATATGTGCCAGGAGCTGAGCTGCATACTTGAAATAGAAATCTACTTAAGGCGATTAGCATGTGCACCCGTGTGAGTGGTAGAATCCTAAATTAATGACTGGTAACAATGCTGTATGATAAGTGCAATGATAGCAGCTAGAAAATGTGGTGCTAAAGCTGAATTTGTGAGGAGAGGTAGAAATGAGCGTGTCCAAGGGTTACTTTCACTAGACAGGGGAGGTTGCTCAGAAGAGAAGGGACAGAGGGCCTTTCAAAGGATTGCAATGCAAATGATGGGCTGTGTGACATACAATGATGCATTTACAAATTGCAAATAGCGTAGGTTCTTGATAGGGAAGGGTCTGTGGGAGAATTGACAGCAGCTGAAACTGGAATGATGAACAGGGAGCAAAGGGTGAGGCAGTTTAGTGCCAGCCCCAAAACTGAAGGTGGGCACAGAAGGACTATAAGCAGAAATTACCATGAGGAGTTTAACATATTTAGAAAGATCACTCCGATAGAAACACAGAGAATGGACTGGGGATAATCCAGAAGGCTGGAGTGGTCTGTGTGAGAAGTGCTTAGGGCCATATTATGAAAGTACCAATGGAAATTCAGGCAAGGCTGTGCCTCCTACCTAAGGTTTTAGATCAATAGGATGTGTAAAGCTTAGTGGGAAGAGAGTTTGAGTGGAGACTTTAGGTGAGAGAAGATGGTAGCTTTTATTTTTGAAGTGGTAGCAAAGCAAAAAGACATCTCAGAATTCAAAGTTTTGTTTTTTGAGGTTATTAAATGATAGCAAATATTTTTAGTATTGCTACCCCAAATCAAAAAAAGTAATGCTGTATCTATGAAAAGAGGAGTTATTTTGTATGTTTTGTCTACCTCAACAATATTTTTACCAAGTTTTAATCTCTAAGAGATCGTGGTGTTTACGTAAGAAGTAATGACCACAGTGAAAAATCCCATTCTGCATAATGCAGCACTAAGTTTCACCAATCACATTGTCCTTCTGTTACCCATTACTGCTTCCCTATGCTAATGTAGAACATGTGCGATACAGTGCTGGCAAGTGTGGTTCTTTGACAAAATTAATTTTTGATTTTATAATCATTCTAAAAACTGAACATTGTTGCCTGACTTAAGTAGAACTTTGAATCTCCTTACCAACTTTTTGAGATCTATCGGTACAACTGTCATCACTTGACAATCATTACTGTGATTCAAAATGATTATTTTCTACATTTAGAATCAATTCCCTAGAATACATAATTTCTTTTCTTTTCTTTTTTTTGTAAAAGGTTTCTTTATAAATGAATTAAAATTCTAACCTGAGGAAATATAATTACAAATTATAATGCATAGAATGTCCCATTTATTAAAAGATTGACACAATGTAGCTGTGTTTTGAAAGAATGACAATAACAGCAGCATATTGTAAAAACACAAAATAGTTCCTCTGTAGCAAGGCTGTTTATTGTAAAGTTAATACATGAATATGTATTTTATTTCAGCATTTTCTAAATAGAAACTCTACCCGTTTTGAGCTGCAGGAAGCTACCCATTCTAGGGTTACTTCGTTTTGTGGAGAACATCTAATTTGCATTTCAAAACATTAAGCACCAAATATTTAGTTTGATAATTAAAATATAGTCATGAAATAAAGTCAAAACCACCATTACTTCCACAGTTAAATTAGGAAAAGAAATTGATGTTCTAAGTTCACTGATAGCTTAACAGGCAAATGTATGTTAGGGTTATATGTGTTCCTTGGGTCACTTGGTTACATATATACATCTTTAAAATTTGGGGCTACTATCCTTATCCACCTGCAGAATATTTCTATGTCATCACATAAGTTTAAAGATACCAAATAATTCTGATTTTTTAACCACTATCCTGACCTAGAGCTTACTTGAATTCCAAATAAAACTGTCTTGAAATTTAACCAGAGATGAAAATAATCTTTTTGTCCTATTTTATGGGCATAAAGGTCATATGGTCCGACTTAGATCAAATAGATGTTACTTTAATTTTATTTTTATTCTCTAGAATCATAGGAGGTAGAATTGGTAGAATTTTTCTAACAGAAAATAGGAGGAGGTATGCCTTTCCTGTTAAATCTTCTTTCTGGCCTCTAGATTTCCATAGTCCCAGCCCACAGCTTGATTGTGACCTCATGAGAAGCCCTGAGCCAGAGCCATCTTAGCTTAGCTACTCAGGGATTCCTGACCCACTGAAGCTGTGAGATAATAAATGTTTGTTGTTTTGAGCTACAGAATTTTAGAGTAATATGTTGTGAAGGAGAAGATAATACACGTACCTAAGTAGTGTAAATCTTCTCTTTCTTCAGATTTCTGCCCAATGACTACTTTATCCTAGGGATTTCTTGACCAACCCATATAAAATAGCACTCTGCGTTCTCCTATTTCCCTCTGCCTGCTTTAACTTTCTTTAGAGCACTTACCCCTTCTTGATGTGTGTTGGTTTTCTGAGTTTATTTTATTTGTATTTACATTTACTAGAATGTAAACTTCATGGGAGCAGAGACTTTCACTACTATTTTCATTATTTTAACCTCAGTAATTAAAATAATGCATGACATGTAACAGATACTCAATAAATATTTGGTAAACAAATGAACTGGAGCTAAAAATATAACAGCCACATTCTGTAGTAAACTTATAATCTGCTAAAGAAAGACATATACCTGAAAAACTTTTTATAATGGTATAATATCAAATAATATTTATAATGTACCTTGTTGGTACATGTAATGTGCCATGGTCATATACTGCTATATCATATAAACAATAAATATTATAAGACAGCAATGCTTGGCCTTTGTTTTTCAACCCCAGAGTTTTTGAGGATACCACTATGGTTATGATCAGTGGATCTTTGACATCATAATTGTTGTCAGTGGGTGAAGAACTATATTAAACATGTGTCCATGTGATTATGACTCTACCACCATGTCATCCTTCAGTCATCTTCATGTCAAAAATTACTCCATTGTCTTTAGAAGACAGAGTACTGAAGAATGAGATAGTTCAAAAATGCTTCATGGCAGAAGTAGAAAACCTAGACAAGAAAGGAAGAAATTCTTGACTGTATGTTTAGTATATTTAGGTAACAATGATCATACCAACTTCAAATGGAAAATAAATATCAGGAGATAAAACAAGAATGGAGATGTAAGCTAAGAAATGTGATCATTTATCAACCCCAGTGTAAGAACTTTGACTTATGAATGAATGGAAGAAATGAGGATAGAGAGAAATAGTATATTAAAAGGCATTATTAAGAAAAATTACAGGGAGATAGAACCTGGTTGAAGATAGGAATTATTACAGTTAATTCCAGGAATTTGAGCTGTGTTCATTTGGTAACTATTAGTTCCTTTTACAGGGAGGTTAGTCATGAGAGAACTGGTTTATGTGTTTCAAGAGTGTAAAGGTAGAGAACAGGGATTGGAAAGATAACCAGGGATGATCATTAAATCTTTACCCCTTGGAGCACTAAAATATTGGCAGTACAAGCAGCTATGGCTTTGGGACATTGGGAAGATTGTTTATAAGATAAATAGTAAGATATTGGAGCTAGAGAATTTCTCCTAAAACCTTATCAAGACATTTTAGATTAAATTTAAGGTTGTTTATATACCACTGTATAACTTGTTATTTTGCTGTCACCAAGAGGTTGTGCAAGCTAAAACTATAACCATGTTCACAAAGTATTTACTTAGTAATGGATTTAAAAAAAAAAAAAAAAACTATGGCAGGCTATTATAGGTAATTTTGGGTTCAGCCCCAACCTTTTTAAGTTTAAATTAAGAATACTATCTACCTTATGCATCACATAGTTTCTTTTTAAGTTAATGGCAGGATCCCCTTATGCATTTTTTTACAGTCTTATAACTAAGGAGAAATTATATGATGATAAGTCATTGTTTGGTCTCTCTAAAAACAAAAAAGTGACTATATACCAATGTTTAATCAAATTAGATTACAAATGATCCTCAACTTTTGGTGTTTCAACCTATGATGTTTTTTAAATGATAGTTCAAAACCATTGAAATTTGAATGTACTTCAAATTTTGAATGTTGATATTATCCTGTGATAGCTATATGTAATACATGAGATATTAAACACTTTATTATAAAATAGGTTTTGTATTAGCTGCTTTGCCAACTATAAGCTAAATTAAGTGTACTGGGCACATTTATGGTAAGCTAGGCTAAGCTATAATGTTCAATAGGTTGTGTATTGTATGAATTTCAATTTACAATATTTTCAACTTTAATGGGTTTATTGGGACATAACCCCATCATAAGTCTAGAAACATCCATATAATGTAGTGAAATATGTCATTTTAATTTTTAAAAAAATAAGGAAGTCACATTTTGTATATTGAATGAAGATTCATGATACCAATATATTGATTTAACCTAATGACAGAAATATTTTTGAAGTTTATTAAAAAGAATGGGGAATATGTGAAATATGGACAGAGTGATTAAAAACATTAAGATTACTTTGGGATTTTTTAATTACTAAAGTACTGAGCTCATATAATATTTAAATCTAGCTAGAGTTTAGTACCATTAGGTCATTAGACAACCAGAAGAATGAAGAAGCACAAGCCCATTTCATGTAATTAGTCAACTCACTTATAATGTAATTTCTCATTTCTTATTTCCATCCTTTAATTAATTTGTATTGATAAATAAGACAATAACAAGGACGGAAACATTTAAAAAGTGGAAATGTGGTTAGAGAACAACCTCTCAGATTGAACAATGAAGGAAAGGTAGTTTCTTTTAAACACGGATTATCTTGTGACTTTTTGTTATTTTTATAGTTGCTTTTCACTAAATGTAAATGTTTCTTAAAGACTCACCATGATTACAGTTGATCTCTATATGAGTTCTACAAATGCCTCTTCAATGCACATGAAAAAAGGCAGAAATAGATGCACAAAATGATGCATCCAGAAAGATACTGACTAAAGACCGAGCCCAACTAAGGAGAATAAAATGCCACTAGAGGATTTTGAGCGACATCCAGTACAAGGAAAAATAGTTTTCATATTTTCAGCATCCTGAAGAGGTAGCATGCAGAGGAGGTCCTGAAAGGAAGGATAGCAATACAGCAGACAGGTGTGTATCAAGATTATAAACCGAAAGGGATATTTCTGGGTGATGTTTATTACTAGTAGAACAATTTCAGTTTGGTTTGGGTGTAAAAGCAAAAGGGAATATGAGAGATGACTTTAAAAGACTCTGAAGATCTACTGGGTAGCTGTCTGAGTCACTTTAAATGCTTACAATGGACAGTCACAGGTTCCTAAGTGGACAAAGTTTAAAAGAAAGTATATATTTTAGTTTTGTTGTTGTTTGAAACTGTATCAAACTTGAGAGGGGCAGAAAGCGTTCTAACAATGGTAGAACACTAGAAATTTCAATAAAGAAAAGTGAATATAAGGTCCATGAAAGCTGGGGCTTTTTTTTTTACCTTTCTATCCTTAGAGCCTGCATAATAGCTGTTAAGTATATAATTGTTGAATAAAAATGAATGAATGGATACAGTGTCACAGGAAGAAAGGTAACTGGGAAAATTCTTACTGTTCAAATAATGTTCAGGATTTTTCAGTTGAAAAATGTACTTTGATGGAGAAAGAAAAAGAATATCTTGGATATGTCCTAAGCAAAAATATCAAGAGAAAAGGCAAAAGCAATGTATTCATTTCACAGTTCCTTAAATGCCCATTATCCTATTTGAAACCACATATTCAAGCTTGAATAACATATTTAAGTGTGGTTTCAAATAGGATAACGGACATTTAAGTATAATATGTGAAAATGTAAGGGCTATTGTTTCAGCTTTTGGAGTTAAGCATATTTGAGGTTAAAAAATATCTAGAAACTGAGGTGAATGTTATTTCATGAAGACATTTCTCCAGGTATGGGTGGTGAGTAGGAGGAGTTTAGAGTGTGGTGATCAGGTTATCTCCAAGTAACTTTCCATCTAATGTCACTCATTGCACAAAGAATGTTTTAGGAAGTATGCTTAGAAGCCAGTTCTCAGAAGTCTTTTTGTATGTATGTGTCTTAGTCTGCTCAGGCTGCTATTACAAAATACTAGATGCCTTAAACAAGAAATATTTCTCACAGCTCTGGACCCTGGGAAGTCGAAGATCCAGGTTCTCTCAAATTTGGTTCTTGTTGAGGGCCCCTCGTCTAAACTTAATTATTTTCCATAGGCCCTATCTTCAAATAGTATCACATTGAGAATTCAGGTTTTAACATGAATTTTGCGGGGGACACAAATATTCAGTTGGTAACACTATAGTATTAAATAGAGAAAGAACAAAGTGAGGCTCCTGGTGTAAGTTTTAATGGGAGCTCAATTTCTCTTGGCCTCGGTTTCAATAGTAACAAAAATATAATACTTCATTTCTGCAATGACCATTCAAAGAATAAATGAATAATATTGGTAGAGAAAAGATATATAAGATGAAAGTGCATGACACTGTAATTTATATTTGTATATATGTGGAAATAGTCTTCTTGTTCTTTATGAAACAAGCATGTCACTTGTATTTATTGTATTACATATAATATTGAAATAATTTATCTTTCATTTAATTGGGACTAAGGCCAAATCTGAATGTTCAACCCAAGGTGTAGAGTTTTTTCTGTGGGACCATACTTAAAGTTCTTTCCCAAGGAGGCTTTTGCACCTTTTCTTCCTTCACTCTTCTCCAACACTGGCAATTTACTTTACTCCTAATAGATCTGGATAGACAAGCTGTCTTGCATGAAGTATCCTTAATTTGTAATGTAGAATCTCTGTCAATGTAATAGAATTAGTTAAGATTGAATGTTCACTAGATTTTCTGTTTTTTCTAGAGGTATGGGATAATTAATGAAAAATCTATTTTTAAGGATTAGATTAATGATTAACAAGGATAGGTAATTATCATTATTATTCCTTAGAGCAAGAATATAAGGTTACATTTGTTTGGAGAGCATGTACGAGAGTTTATATGCATATGTGAATGTATCCACAGGACATGGAAATGTATAATATACAAATATGAATTATAAATTTAAAATAAAACATAGCATATGTCAGCTATGATCATTCTCTTCTTTCTCCAGGGCTATGCTTATGTATTTTCTGTATCTTAAAATTGACAAATGCCTGCTCCATGGATGCCTCAGAGAATATGCATCTTGTCAATAGCATTCTTAGAAGCTTAGCAACCCAACTTGGCAAAGGTATAGGGAATGATGTAGCACACATAATTTGAAATAACATAGACTTCTGCCTTGCTTGCTTAAATTTCAGTTTCTGACATTAATACAACTTCTGTTCTCTCTTTAGAGGAAAGGAGATGGATACCAACCTGCTGATTTATTAGCAATATTTTAATGGAAAATGGGAGCTTGAATAATTAGGAAGAAAAGAAAATCTTTAATTTGTCAATGAAATGATAATTTAGTTCTTTCTTTTGATGTCCTATTGTTTAATCTATGAAGATCTTTTATTTGTAGGTATAAAACTTTATATCAAATTGGAATTTCATACCAGAGTCTAAACCGTTTTAATTTTCATAGACGCATGTTCAGTGTATCTATCAATCTCAATGTCTCTCTTTCTCTCTCTCTCCCTTGCCCTCTCCTCCCCATTCCCCTCTACCTACCCACCTCTTTCTTTTTCATGGAATTCTTTTAAAGAATATATTCTATTCCTCCTGGAGATTCATTGAATATCAACATGCAGCCCTACACACAATTTATGTTCAACTTACATAAGATATCACATATATTTTTCCAGAATTTTTAGGAATTTTAAAACATTTTAAAATATATTCATAATATATAAAATATATTATCATAACCGTATCAACTTTCCTGGTAGTACGTTACCTGAAAAAATTTTGACCTAAAGAATTTTCTACTAAGAAAGAATATTAATAATATACCAGTTTCAAGAGTTGTGAAAAAAGTATTATTAGAGATCAGGGAGCTCTTTATTTTATATTTGCCTTGTTCTTGTTTTTCTTTTTTTTCCTCTCCTCTGTACAGTAATTGCAATTATAGAAAAGTTTTAAGACTTAAAGATATCAGAAGGTTTAGGTTAGAGCTTTAATAGGCCAAATGCCATCTGTTTCTACAATTTGTAACATTTTATTATTAACAACTCCAGAAGAAGGAGGCAGTCTATTTCGGTTGTGAGGACAGATTTCTGTCCATCTGTGCCCGTATTGCCGCATGTCATTTGTATTTTAGGTCTACATAGCTTTGAGCCAACGTAGATGCTGTGGCAAGGTCAAGAGGTGGAGAAGCCTGTCAGTACATTCTGTCTCTAAGGCTGTGACAACCACAAATGGGTGCTTCTAGCACCGCCCTGAGGCAGTCATTCTGTTAGACCTTAGAGCTGGACTTTCCATAATATCATTTCAAGGGAAAATGTTAACTTTAAACATTTAAAAATATCAGACAAAGAACTTAATCTATGATGTGTCTCTGGTTAATGTCAGAATCCTTATTAAGGTGGCTTATTCCTCAACATTTAAAAATGTTGAAAGTCCTAAGGTGATTGTTCTTGCTTTTTTCAGTTTCCTTGTAACTACAGTGATGTTAGGGAGAGCAGCATCTATGTGAAAATTGTATTTTATTGCGAAATAGCCGAAAACAAGAGTGTAGCAGGTTAAGACTGACTTTAAATACTTTTAAATGTGGTGTGTCAATATTCAACCCCTTAAACCCCTTGTTCCTTTAAAAAAAAAAAAAGTATCTCAAATCTCTAAATGTGTGTGTATATGTGTATTTTTCCTTTTCCGCAAAGTGCGTATCAGATTGTTGTGGAAGAGCTGCACCCACACCGAACCAAGAGAGAAGCTGGAGCCATGGAATGCTACCAGGTTCCTGTCACATACCAAAATGCCATGAGCGGAGGTGCACCCTATTACTTTGCTGCAGAACTCCCCCCGGGAAACCTGCCTGAGCCTGCCCCGTTTACTGTGGGTGACAATCGGACCTATCAAGGCTTTTGGAACCCTCCTTTGGCTCCACGCAAAGGATACAACATCTATTTCCAGGCAATGAGTAGTGTGGAGAAGGTGAGCTTCCTCCAATATTTGCTTTTTCCCTGCTTTGAAAACAAGCTGGAGTCAAATTTTTATAAATACTCAGTAGCATCTGTTAAGGAAAAAACAAAAAGAAAGAAAGAAAAAGAAAATTGGCGTGTAGAGGGTGTTGGTTCTGTTCTCAACAGTGTGCACAGTTTTGGGCCTACTGTAGGGCTGAGGCCACACGCCAGTTCCATTTCACAGGGTTCCTGTTTCCTAGTAACTGCTTCTACTTGAGCCTTCCTCTGGAAAACCCACAACAGCAATTGAGAGTAAAAGGATTTGAAAAGGTGGGTGTGTGGCTGCCGGGACTCCACCCCCAGTAATGCTCAGGCATTGTTCTGTCTTCCTTGTTCAGTGGTGGCACACTTCAAGAGATTAAATTTACTGTAGGATAAACAGAATGCATGTTCCACAGCAGGCTAATAAACCCTTATAAACTTTTCAGGGTTTTCAAGCCAAATAGTAAATAACAAGTAACAATCCTCCGATTACAAAGTAATAGGGCGCCTGTGGTATATCTGACAGAACCTAAACAAAAGACAGCCTGGCGATGACTGGCTGCTGAGCCATTACCGAAGGCTGCTTTCTGTTTCCCTGGTTGCCCCTCCTTTTCCCATTTTGGACACCGTTGTTTTTGAACACTGCCGGTGATCCCAAATGAATATTGAAGAGGAAAACACAACAGGACATTAGAAACGACCAGCAGTTCCATATGTGAGAAAACAACCTGGCCTTTCATGCCTCGTGCTGTTCTATTTGAAAGATTTTCTTTCCTAAAACTTATGGTTATTTATTTATTTATTGGCAAATAGAGATAGAGGGAAAACAAATGTTGAGGATAGAAATTTTCACAATTTAAAATTCAATAGAATGATGACATTTTAATGGACTTGAAGCCGTATAGGAAATTACTGGGTTTATGTAATTGAGTCCCTAAGGTGAGCACCTGGGAGTGATACACGATACACAACTGCATCAGTCGTATTATATCTTGGAATAGTTTAATTGGAAGATACAACAATCCGTTTGCATTGCTGCAGGGCTGTGAGAGCTTTGGGTATTGATTAGCTGTTTTTGAATGAAAGCTTTGTTGTTCGCTTGTCTATATGGTTGGCTTGTAGGTAGCAAAGAGAAAGGCCACAGCATCTTCTAAGATGTGCTCCAAAGTCAGAGGCTGCTCACGGTTGAAGATACTCTTCTGGTTTACTTTTAAAGAACTGGGCTCTTTAGAGAGTAGCCCAATGTCCACTTCCCACTCATACAGCATTCCATACCACTGCTACAAGTGGGCTGCTCTAAAAACAGAACACTATGGAAGTTATTAATCCATTCTGAGTATAATGTAGCATTGTGTAGGAAGCATCGTTTTGTGTGAGGGTTTTCATCTTTAGAGAGGTTCCAAATTAACTTTGGTTATTTGTTCTGTTATACCAGAGGAGTGTTAATGAATATCTATTATTTATAAAGGATTTTCTGTCATTCTTTAAAAGCTTTGATATGAATTTTCTCTTCCAATTGTTAATATATCTACACTGTGGTTTTATCAAAATACAGAATAGCAACAATATATTTCACAGTTATCTTGGCAAAGAGTTTTAAAGTTGATGTGGCTTCTGCCAGCAGAGATTGGTAATGCTGATAGAAAGTTAACAGCAATTGCTTTTAGGAAATGAATATCCTTTTGAGCCTTTATGCGAATGTGAAATAATCTCTTGTAGGTTACCATGAAGATCTTAAGTCACAAGTAATAGATGTACAAAATTTTATTTTTAATTACTAATTCCCCCCTCACTGCTTTATTTTAATTTAAAAATAAAAAAATGCTTAAGTGGAAATTATAAACTCCTTTATAAATTATCAACATATAGAACTACTCAAGATGAAGTTATAAATGCAACTTGCAAACAGCCTCAGGTTTGTTCACAGGCTTTGATACCTTTTCTGACCTCTTGTGTATTCAAGGATATACACAGAATCAGCTAAGTCCTGGAGAAGTGAAGAGTGGGCCCACAAGTAGCTGGCGGGGACATGTGTCTCCTACTGCCACCCTACAGCATTAAAAATAATAAAGATATTTTTTCCTGTCCTTTCCTCCTGCTTCTACTTTGTCTACCCCCTCTGTCTAGCAAGAGGAGGAAAATTATCTATGCTGAGAAACATTTAACTCCTAATAGCTACATTAAAAGAAAAGAAAGAACAGATAAATTACACTGCAACTATGATGCAATGTTTTGATGATATTTCTAAGTGCTATCATTTAGCTCTTCAGTCATGCTAGGATCCAAATGAAAGTATGTAATGTTCAGCTTTGATCTGAGTCTACAGCTTTCAGATGAAAATTAAATTTATATTTAGACCTGGTTTGTATTAGCTTTGCAAATACATTTTTCTTTCTGATAGTTTACCAAGTACTTACATGAAAGTAGAATGCTATATGACTTGTCACAAACTAGACTGTTTCATTGCAAGGTGAAAACAGTTATTTACATGTCTATAAAAAACTAAAATACTTTTCAAAGTTATTATTTTAGATTTTTAAAAAATATCCCTAGAAATTATTTTTAAAAGTTTTCTTAATGTTAAAGTTCTGTTGTTTATAATCTCTTTTTATGACCCCAGATGGATCTTCATAATAATTATAGTTTATGAAACAGGAAATATTATCTATCCACTGACTCTTTTCTTTCATTTTTATCCTATCAGGAAACTAAAACCCAGTGTGTACGCATTGCTACAAAAGGTAAGAGGTTTGCTTTTTTTGCTTGTTTTAACTATACTTTCCCCCTTTCTAAAATGGAAGGACTTTGTCCCCTGCTTCAGGGCTAATTAAATGTGGCATTTCTATTATAGTTAGTTCTGTGACTCACTTGGGTGTCTTTAAGAAGTAATGGGGTGCTACTTCCCATCCTGTAGTACTTGACTGAAGAAATCCTATTATGAGAATAGGAAAGGTCTAGAAAACCTTAGAAGGGCTTATTTCTGCCATTTAGTATCTGAAAGGTCTTGTGCTCCTGATCAACCAATATCTTAGGAAAATCTAATAACAGCCGAAGAAAATAGCAAGTCGCTTCTTTAGAAACCTCTATTACTTTCCTTTGTAGACAATCAAACATAAAAAGAACCAAGCTAATTCATATATATATATAAGATTATAGGGGTAGAGATTGGTCCATATCTTCATCAGTAGTAGAGTTACATTTACTTTTTTAAAACTTATTCTGAGAAATCAGATCTGTGATAGTTGGCTAATAGCCAGGGCAATTCCTGCTGACCCAGAGTATTATGGCTTACTTGCCTAGTTTCTTTGACAAGAGAAAACACTTGTATCTTTGAGTGAGTATGTAGAGTTCCAGGTGTGAGAAAGTCTCCTGCGTTCTCTGTGTTTTTAATTCTTCATTTAAGAGTTACTTGACTGCGCCAACAAAGGAGAAATGGCTACTTGATGTATTCTAGCAAGAGAAACATGAAAAAGCTGTCTGTATGCAGACATGATCCTCCTCAGAGGGTTGGTTCTTTGGGTGGTTTTGTAACTGGGTCATGGATGGGACTCAGCTCCCTCCCGGATGGGATGTGGCCTGAGGTTCTTGGGTTCTCTGGCCCCAGGAATGGGAAAGAGGCCCTGGCTTAATGGCGACCTTACCAGTCAAGTAAATATCGGACCCAAAGAGTTTTGCAGAGAGCAATTTATTTGGTAAAGAGAGAGAAAGAGAGAAGTAGAGAGAGCTCCCACACTGTTATGGGAGGGGATCCCAGAGAGGGAAGATCCGCACAGGTAAGGTGCAGTGGAGTTTTAGCTTTGAAGTTATTCCCATCCCATGTTTTTATCCAATAAGAGGAGTTCTTTCAGACTTCCTCTGGAGTGATTGATCTTTGACTCTGATCCCAGATTGGTTGCTTGGGCCCCCAGTAGAGCCCCTCCTTCCAGGGCTTTTGGCGGGCTTTCTGAGCAAAGGAAGCTCTCCTGGAATTTTACCTAGCCCTAGAGTGGGAAAGTTGGACAAAGAACTCCAGGTTCCCGGATGGGAAAGTGGCTGGAGGCATGGGGCTGGGAAGTCCTTGAAACCACGCCCCTTGTGGACCCTGGAAGAGAAGTTAATGTAGTCCCTCAGTTTGTTGTCAGAATTAGTAGGAGACCCACATTTGTGAGTAGTTGATTCATTTGGAATAGAAATGAATGGCCATAGTCTGTTTGTACTGGCATCTTTCCTTTCATCGTTTTTCTCCATCTAATCATCAGTCTGCTCAATCAGCATTTGTGCTTTACTCCTGATTTGTAAGGCAATGAAGAAAGACTTTCCCGTTGATGCTTGTGAATAATAAAGAAGCTCTATGGAAGGGAACAAATATATAATTTTTTCAATTCACATATTAAGATTCCTTTTGATAGCTTTTATGTTAAAAAAGCAATTTTAAAAGAGAAAATATGTACAGATACATATGATATGTAAGAATTTATTTTATTTCAAAAATTTAGCTTACGAATCGGGAACTAGAGTTGAACTTTTTAAAAGATAATAGCAGAAGGCATTTAGGTCTATATCACCTGTATTTTTCCAGATTTAAAGTAGAACCAAAATTGTAAAAGGGTCCCACATTGACCTCTGAAGTTCTTTAGATATGTCATGCTATGTTTCTGCAATTGAGAAATGATAGATATATATTATCCTAACATAACTTTTTTATTCAGTTATCTCATTATTTGCTCTTGGCTGAGATGTTTGTGTCCTTTTATCTCGCTCTCAATACAAATAAGAAATATATGACAAATATCATATGATAGTTAAACTATGGGAGGATTGAGATCCTGGATAATAGTCTTACCATGTGGCATGGAATAATTGTCAGAAACTTTGAAGTGGTAAGAAATAGTCCATTATTTGTCTAATAATCTAGATCTGTTGCACTTATGGATCTCAGGAAGGCAGTGTGGTATAGTGAGTAAGAGAAAGGACTCTGGCCTTACATTATCTGAGTTCACATACTGACTGTGTCTCTTAGGAGTGTTTTAGCATGGAGCAAATTATGTAAACCCTCATTCCAAAAATTAAATAATAAGGTGTTCATACCTTCTTATTGTTGTGAGAATTAAAATAACATATATAGGCCAGATGTAGTGGCTCCCAGCACTTTGCAATGCCAAAGATAGGAGGATAGCTTGAGACCAAGAGTTTGATACAAGCTTGAGCAACATACTAAGACCCTGTTTCTACTAAAAATGAAAAAAAAATTCAATAAAGTAAAATATATATGAAGTGCTTAAATAGTTCATAGCATACTATAAATAGTATATGTGTTTACTATCTTATCGTTATACTAATAATTTTGTACTTTACTTAAGAGGGACATAATTTATGTTAGACAGTTGTGAATGAAATATATATAAAAACAAAACTAAATTTTCATGATAGAGATTGTTAGGGCAGGGGAGAAAGTAGAGTTTTTTGTTTCCTTGTTTTTTTTTTTTTTAATTTTTTTATTTTTGAAAGAAAGAAAAAGAGAGGAAAGAAAGTGAGAGTGAAAGAAAGAAAAGAAAGAATGTAAGAGAGAAAGAAAGAGGAAGAGAAAGAGGGAGAGAGAATGGGATTCTTGTTCTATTGCCCAGGCTAGAATGCAGTCTAAAAA